>KZ808291.1:68644-84028 GCA_000696205.2 Oncopeltus fasciatus
ATATATATAATATTAAATGTAAAATTATTTTACAGACAAATAAGTGGATTGTTGAATAAACCATTATGTATGAAGATATGCTGAGGTTTAAATAATAAGTGCGATTGCTAGACTGTTGAAAATCGATTGATTGTTATTGACCAAATTCTGGATATCAGGTAAACATAAATATCTTATGAACAGATACATACTACATGCATTCTTATAATAATTTGAAAGCTACATACTGAATTACGCTGTATTAACGATTGTTATAGCAAAGGAAAATATTTAGTGTAGTTTTTAAAATTTTAGTATAAAATACCTCTTTATACATTGTTTTTTTGTAGAGGTTATAGGAGTACAGGTTGTACAGGTATAAAGTTGGTGTTAATAATCTTATTCGTGTATTTCATATGAGAAAAATGTAATTTATTAATCACCATCATATAAAAATAGAATTAGACTACTAATGACATTCTTGTTTTCAGGTAAACCCCAATTCTTTAGCACTTAGATTAAATAATTATTTAAGAGTTGTGTATTAAATTATTTTGGGCGTTAATCATATCTATTATACAAAAATTGAATTTATGTACTAATGAAATTCTGGTATTCAGGTAAACCGGCAAGGTAGTCATTTCAAATTTTGTATCGATTTGTTTAGCTTAAATAAAAATTTTTATTTATTTGAAGTTTATCTCTAGTTTCCATTAACGCAAATGCACCCAAATATCAGTAGACGAAGAGTTCAGGAAACCAGGCGATTAGAATTTACGCCAGTCTGTCTAAAGAAAATGGAGACATAGATAATAGAATCTAGTTCAAAGGGTAGAAGGAGTGAATGAGTCAGTTCCTAACGATAAGTCAAGAGCGTTTATCTAGCCCTGCGCTTGGCGCGACATCTCCGGCCAGACATCCAGACAGTGCCGCTTCCTTGCGAAATTCCTCGTGCGTCGTCAACCAGGGGGGGGGGCTCTTGAATCCCGACAGTTGGAGCTACTGTCATTTCGAAAATTTTAGAAAACGAGACAGACCGCATTTATAAATAAGGCCGCGTTACACAAGCGGATCCGTGAAAGTATGTCAGCAATTATGTATCCGGACTGGGCTTTTCTAGTCAGGATAAAGCTCGACCGATCACCGACAGTGGTTTAAGAACGAGTTGGAACACACAGGACATTCAGGCTGAGGACTCTAGAGGGAAGAGAACCTTCGAGGACCTCTACCGATTCCAAGTCGAGTGAAAATCATGCTGTTCGGGCCTTAAACATAGACACAATCAAGTGGATAAAAAATGAGAAGAGCATGAAGTACTTCATCACAGACCAAGTGCAGAACCCAAAAGGAATTCTTCAAAGCTCACCCCATCAAGAACAAAACTTCTAAAGTGGAGATACTCGGAGGTTCATGAAATTGCTTTCAGATTTCATTGAAAGGCAGTTCATTCCATGAATGAAGAATTTTATTAGAAACTTTTAAAAAACTTCATCTATCCTACTTAAGAGAAGCTTCTAGTTCCTTCTTTTGTTCCCCCCTTTTTTTTTTTTTTAAGTGATGTATTTGAAAAATTACATACATGTTCTTAACTTAACAAATAAAAATTTAAAATCATTAAATTCACAGAATTTGTTGATATTTTTAGGTCATTAAAATTGCTTTAGATTAGTTGAAGTATCGAACAGTTTAAAAAAAATGTATGTCTTGTCGGAGACAAAATAGAAATATTATGTATTTAAAACTTAACCTACTAACTGGCAATAAATATGATTAGGGAATAAAATTAGCCTTTCAAATTAGATGACATGAAGGTTTCCAAATTATGCTTTCCCAATATTATTTTTTAAAAACTTAAAAACTTATGCTCAATCAATATAAAGTACTTGAATTCATCAAAAATTCATCTGCTGGGCTTAATTTCAGTAGTTACAAAGTTTAGATTTGCGTGTGGTGTCCACTGGTCACTTTTTCTCCTCATGTGACTTTCAATAATGTCATTTTTTAAAATTATTCATTGTAGTCAAATTAAAAATGGTTTTATTTATTTTTAACAGAATGATATATATAAACAAAGGTTTAATAAAAATAGTTCATTAGAAAACATGTAGAATGTTTTTTTCACTTGGAAAGCTCATCTTTTAAAAAATTAAATTTGATCCGTATATAAAAATAATCATAATGCCAGATATTAACTAGAGATAAAGATTTACCGTTTCTACGACCGTCGAAGCCTACGTCAACAGAGATAAAGATATTAACCAATCAGACACATATACCTATCATAATAATGATGTTATTATACTTAGGCTGATGTACTCAATCAATCTAATAAAAATCAATTTTTATTATAAATTTTATAGCTAACTAAATAAATTTTTTCTCGGACAAAGAAATACTATATCTGTAATTTATAAATTAGAATAAGTAATGTATGGTAAGGAGTAGAAGTTAAATGAATGAAACACTTTAAAATTTGGCTAAATATATTATTTTCTTAGGCTCATTTACTATATCTTCACTTTCGAATGTCTTCAGGAATTATATAAATATAAGTAACTTAATCAGTATTCTATATGTAGTAGATTGTACTTTTCCAATGCTTCTAAATAGATGAAAAACAACAGAAGTTACAAAATCAATCCTCAGCAGCATCGTGCTGCATCAATAACATTTGTAATTTACAAAGAAAAAAAATGGTAGAGCATAATAATAGGTGCAAAATCTACTTTTCTTAAATTTTATGCTTCAGTCTGCTCTGTAAAATTTGAGTATGAATAATTGGGGAAAATACCCGGCATAAATGGATCCAAGTATAGTAAGCCTTCCTATTTATGCTCATTGTGTTCCTCGGCTATTAAGAGTATAGTTCGACCATAAGTCTTCCTCTCATTTCTATATAAGATACGTATACTTACTTGTACTCCTTACGGACACCATGTTTAGTTTACCTCCAATAAGACGTGGACATTAGTATTTGCCAGGAGGTTTGAGGGCTTACAGGTATGCTGTCCTGTATTCGGAGCCTGCTCTACTTGTGCCTCAACTTCTCGACAAGGTAAGGGTTGTTCCGGGGCTGAAACATCACCCCTCTGAAGACCACAGCGACCCGCACTCTCTGCCTGTTAGCCGCGCGTCTATATTTACGCGGACGAGCCGACCGAGCTGAATCTGGGTCGGAATGTTTGAAACCTCCACGGCTTCTCCCCACCGATCTGAGTTGGTTTTATCCCCCCCTAACACAGGGACTACTTGGATATAGGCGGGAATTCGTGTCATGTGTAAATGACAACTGTTAAATTTGCACAGGTAAATAATAAGGAATTATATAATCTTATAGTTAATGAAACCCCTGACCTTATCCACTTCTTTTTTTCCAAATTTCATAACAGAATCCTCCAACCAATTTATTGAAACTTAGGAATGTTATTAAATAATTAACGGTAAAATTAAATATATATATNATATACATATCAGGAAATCAAATAAAATATATAATATGATAGTTTTAATAACTTAATTTAAATCTATCTTTATATAGTCAGTTAAATATTTGATTTATTATTTAGTTTATTAATTGATTAAATTAATTACACATTTAAAAAGTAAATTGATCAAATTTTTCATATTTCATTAAAGACGATTATAGACGAGAGTAAATGAATTATTAGATCTTACAACCGGAAAGGGTTGTTAGCGTAATCTGCTCGGAAGAGTGGATTTCCAATACAACGCCTAAATGCGGAATTTTATTTCTATATCTTAAATGTAAAAGGAATTGCTTACTCACAAGATTAAATTCATAAATATCTTACGTATTATCTGGGTTTTAAAAAATATATTATTTAAATGCTTCAAAATATAAACTTACATAATTAACTTTTAACCTATTGTGTTCCTTACATATTCTCTGTAACAGTAATAGTAATGGAAGTACTAATATTTTATATTTTGCCCCCCTTCTTTTCGGTCCATTTCAAATCCTACGATTTCCAAAAAGAAGCTTAAGCATCTAATTCATTACTTGCAAACACGCAGACACACACGCACATACACACACACGCGCGCACACACACACACACACACACACACACACACACACACACACACACACTCACAAACACTCACACACAAACACTCACGTACCTACCCAAGTACGCATGCACATGTATATTCACACGTACATTTTTAAACGGGCCAGATTTTTTGTTTCCTCCTATGTTGGTTCGGTGGAAATGTGTTGATGTTGTTTTTAAAAGTACGTCATAGCAGGAATTTGAAGAACTTAAATTTTCTATGGAATGTCTTTTAAATGGAAATAATTCTGATAAATGATCTGTTAGTTGATCACCTAACTTTGATTTTTTTATGTTTCATTGGAACATGTAGGGAATCCAGAAAAAATTACAAATTCAAGATGATCAATTGGACGGCGTTCGTATGCAAGACATGCCGGTGGCCCACATTCAGTTCCTTCCTAACTTTAAATATAGTTCTTGTGTTAGGTATAATTTAGAGGACGGCAGCCATTTATCGCGAGGCGCCGGAGTTTCATTATACGCTGCCGATTGGCCTTCTCGCTTCGGATTGGCCAACGTCTCGGATTTCTTTCCCCCTCGGAGTCCTCCATAAAATCTTACGGGCGACGTTTGTCGGCAGTTAGTTACGACCGAGCGATCCGGCTTCGCCTTCGTAATTGTCTTTAATTCGGAATGCATTCGGGAATTAGGAAATGCCAACAAGTAGAAGAGAGAGAGAGAGTTTGTGTGTGAAGAAGGGGTAAGTGGCGGAACAGGAGAAAGAGTGACAAGCAAACATGCAAGGTATCTTGTTTACAATTTCTATTAAGGATTGAATTTAATTGTATTCCCTATATATATATAACAATTAAGTAAAATTGTTTTCATTTATTATTTATGTTGCGTTTTTATTTATTATTTTATTAACTAAAATTTAGTTTAAATAGCTCACACTGACAATATCTGGTCTATCCGTGTGTTTTCTTGCATGGTTACCTTTTTTATTCCATTAATTTAAATTTATTTTCATTGGTTTATCATATTAGGTGACTGAAATCCGAAGTAAATTCTTATATTTATGCATACCCAAACACTGTTAACGCTCTAGGACACGTAATTTTATTTATTGGTGCTCTGTATTTAGCCTGAACACACTAAAAGAAAGTATGAGTTCGTTAAGGGTTGAATTTGCAGAATTGAGGGGGGGGGGGATGGTCTAAGTGCAATTCGACTGTATGTATGTGCCTCGACCCACAGATACACACATGTACAATGTATGCACAAGGATAGATGTGATTGAATGGAATTAGAAATTAGTGTGATTCCCTGAGCCTGGCTTTCTTTTGCGGGGTTATTTTACTCTCTGTAAATTACAAATGTTATTGTTGCAGCACGATGCTGCTCAGGATTGATTTTGTAACTTCTGTTGTTTTTCATCTATTTAGAAGCATTGGAAAAGTAAAATCTACTACTCTACTGTCTAATACTCATTAAGTAAAGGTACTTATTAATATATAATTCCTGAAGAGATTCCAAAGTGAAGATATAGTAAATGAGCCAAATAAAATAATGTATTTCGCCAAATTTTTAAAGTGTTTCGTTCATTTAACTTAAATCCTTACCATACATTACTCATTATAATTTTTAAATTACAGATATAGTATTCTTTGTGCGAGAAAAAATTGATTTTGTTAGTTATGAAATTTATAATAAAGATTGAGTTATTCATTTTTTTTTTGAAATATTTATCGGCCTAAATATAATAAGAGCAATGATTTATCTAGTGTAAAATAATAGGTATATGTGTCAGATGGTTAATATCTGACCTTATGGTTCCTTTTAAATACGGATCAAATTACTCAATTTAAGTTTTTAAAAGATGAGCCTATCAAATGGAAAAAAATTCTACATTTTTTCTCCCAAACTTAGTAGGTTTTTGGTGCTTGCAAGTTATATATTGATTGAGTATAAGTTTTTAAACTTTATATAAATAATAGTGGGAAAGCATAATTTTGGAACCTTCTTGTCTTCTAAACAGAAAGGCTAATTTTATTGCAATCGTATTTATCGTATTGCCAGTTGGTGGGTTAAGTTTTAAATATATAATATTTCTATTTTGTCTCCGAAATGAGAAATATTTTTCAAAACTGTTCGATACTTCAGCTACTCTAGAGTCATCTTAATGACCTAAAGTTTCAAACAAATTCTGTGAATTTAATTATTTTAAATTTTCATTTGTTAAGTTAAGAACGTGTATGTAATTTTTCAAATATATATCTTTAAAACGTGTTTAACACAAACAATTTTTTTTGTAATGTGTACATTCTAAAGCTTTCACGAAAGTTGTTAAGGATAAGGTTATAGGAGACTAAATTTCTCAAGAAGATACACCTCAGAGTAATGATATGATCTCCACTGTTTTCAATTTCCGTGATCAACTTCAGCCCAGGATTTCTTATGCGATTTGTGGCGGCTGAAAGGAGGAACCCCATGCGGATAAGGGAGCTGCCCTGTCTGATAAGGGAGAGGCCTCAGTCTGATTACGTCATAGGTCGATGGTGGCGCGGTCTCGCGTTAGGTATGAATGAGCCGTCGGCCACCTGTAGGACACGGAACCCATTGTTTCTACCTGTCCCATTCACCTCCCCCTCCCCCCACCCTCAACCACTAGATGTCTGAATTAATGTGCTTCCCTCCCTCCCCCTCAACACCCATTACTATTACTACTCCCCCGAGGGGTGTTAATTTGCGCCCAGGATACTTCTCACCTGATTTGTTGTCACAGGTGTTGACTTTCTTATCTCTGCACTCTTACAAGCAATATGCTGCATTGTCGATTGTTTTCCTCTTTTAAATTTGATAGTTTTCAGTGGAATAGAAACCAGTACCCCAAAATAGATTTTGGGATACTGGATTTTGATGTAATTCCCTTAAACTGCTTTCAGACCACAACGTTAACTTAATAATAACTCGTATTTAGAATTTTTTATTATTATATGAACGTAATGAAAATGGAAGTAGTTTCTTAAAAAACCTATGCTATGAACTCAAATTCTGGACTTCTTGGCTTTAGGACAAATGTAATTTACTTAATTTGGTTAATATGGGTTGACAATCGAGAAACTCGTGCAGAAATTATTAGGGTTTTGGCCGGAAGGCAAAAAATACAGTAAAATGCATTATTTTATTTCTGCATGCAAACGTTTCGGTTTACAGTCTAAGCCATCATCAGGGCTAGTGTTTAAACAGAAGGATCACCGTGTGGATCAGAAAGTCCTTTTCATTTGGAGGCCTTCAGAAAACTGAGTATCTGCGTATTCTGTTAGCCTCCAAGTGCTTAGGATTTACTGATCCCACACGGACATCCCTACACACAATCACTGACTCTGATGATGGCTTAAACTTTAAGCCGAAACTTTGGCTAATAAAAATAAAAAATCAGAACCAACATTTAACCGAAGATTTGCCGAAAACTAAAAAATTTAGTTTGTTACTTAAACAAAATTTGTGTGGTCTAAAATATAAGAGGTAAGAGTAGTTTGGTGACGTACGATGTAAAAAAATTTCGAGGTGTCGTTTTTTTTAAAGGAAGCTATCTATGAAAAATAATGAAGGTTCCTATAACCAGTTTTGATGAAGGTCGTATCAGTAGTATTAGAAATATTTGTTTTCTAAAAAGAAGAATATATATTGTTTTATTGAGACCCCTGTATCATATAAAAATGTCCACAAGCAGAAATTACTTCATATTAGAAAGTAATGTTTTTATGGTAAAAAAATTGTTTGGGAACACAGTACCAAGTGGTATGAAGTTCAGAATTGCTTAAAATGTGTTCCTACACCTCTTTTAGCAAGACCGTACTATGGAGAGCCCATCCCATCACATAAACCACTAATAACTCATGTATTTGTAGATTGATGTTATTGAAATAGATTGATTTTAATCTTTAGCTCATTTCGAGGAAATGTAGCTATCTAGGTCTTTACCATATTTAAAACAAAATGAATTTAGATTTTTTCTCGAATCCCATGAAAAGTGAATATCAGAAAAATGTATGTATCTATTCATATACATATTTATTTAAAAAGATTATTTATTAAGTAATTAATGATACATACTTGAATGAAACAATTTAGATAATGCTTTATCGTTCAAAAATTTGAATCTAAGGGAACTAAACTTTATTTTTCCAAACCTTTGAATGAGTTCATTAACGGCTGAAATCTGTGAAAAAGGTGAAGGGTTTTAAAGGGTTAACAAAATTGAAGATCGTTTTTACTTGAGCTACGAAGAAATGCATAGAACGTAATGTGTTAAAAAAAAAAAAAAAAAAAAAAAAAAAAAAAAAAAAAAAAAAAANTATATATAAATTTATCTTGTATAAATTATTTGAGAAAATGTAACGAATGTATGTTACAAGAAAATAAATATTTTGTGATGAAAATTTTGAGATTTAGTTGTTACTCCTTTTTTTCAAGTACAAAGTAAAAACCTTTGTTTTGTTAAAAAGGCTTCCTATTGCAAACGGTTGAGTTAATTCATTTTTAGCTGACTTTTTTGAAAGTGCCTAATAAGAAATAACTCATTAAATCTTTTCATGTCCGTCTCATGTTCACTGAAACATGAGAAATGTGAACTCCCCCACACCAGACTTTTATATTTTTTCTAAATCCAAACGAGGAAAGAACCAAGTGGTATTCTCTACGCCGGAACTTATTTTGTTACTACTGATTTATGGAACGTAAATGATAAATAAATAACTATTAAGCTACTTATACTCCGGGAATTCCCAATGGCTCCATTCCCTCTTCCGTGTTTCTTCGTATTTCTTTCCTGAGCTCTTTTGTTGCGCTAGGAGGGTATAGGCACTTCCACGTGCTGCCTTAATGACTCCTTTTGTGGTTGTTGTGGGAAAACTGAAAGAAAACACAACAACGAGAAGTTAATGCCATGGACTGGGCTTGCTCTCCATGCGAATGGTAAGAATGGTGTCAATCCATATCGACTGGCTCATGCCGCCACCACCGAGCTACATAAACAAGTCTCCACGATATTGGAGGAGTCCTACTTACGGTGTTGAGAGCTCTTTGTCGCCGAGATCCGAGAACCTTCCCTCCCTCTCGCCGTTCGTTCCCTTTTCGTTCAATTGAAGGCCGTCTCTAGGGGGGTGTAAGAAAGGGGGGGTCGTCCTCTAATTGGTAGGTTGATCGATCGTCGTCTGTCTGTCGTAGGTGTCGTTCCAATCTTCGTCGTTCTCTTCTCACCTACTTCCTTCTTCACCTCCCTCAAGGACTCCCATACCTTCGAATATTTTGCGACAAACCTGTTCCCAACTGCGTAACATTAAAATTAATTAAGTCTGGATAGATTGGAAGTATATTTTTTTTTTTTGATTAATTTTATGGAAACCGAACTATTTTAAAGTTGATCTTATAACACATACATATATATCTGTGTGTGAATGTTTGCAAAACTAAAGGATGAGTCTGTTAATGGCTGAAATTAGGTGAAAAGTCAAGAGGAAACCTTTGAACAAATGTTCAAAAGGAGAGTTTGTTGACCGTAGATATTATTCTAAGATGATTTTTTTTTTTTTTGGAATTGCATTTTATTTCGCCCTTCAGTTGGAATTTTTCCCTTTATGTATGTCATTTCTTTAAAATTCATAAGGATGATATTTTGATATTATTTTAAATAATTGAAACTCCTGTTGAATTAACCCTTTTATATATCCTTGGAATTTTATGAACTATTGGTAACTTCATTGAAGCGTAGCCCCATCTGTGAATAAGTGGAATGTAATCCGAGAGACAGTCCAGCTCTCATGGGATCAGCCCATGGCATCTTTCACTGCACAGGGTCCGTCCCCCTCGTGGAGTAAGGGTTGTGTGGGGGCGGGCAGGTGTGGCTGCCGGGGCATCTGGTGTCCTCTCCAGTCCCATTGGCGGGAGGACAATGTCCCATGGGACAGATGGTAATGACCCAAAAATCTGGGGTGTTCTCATCGCACCTTTTCCCGATTGTGTCATGCAACCCGCTGCCGGCGCACTGACACGGCGTGCTCCCGTTTCCTTTCAAACGTAATTCCTGTCATTCACTTTACCAATGCCTCAAAGGCAATAGGGTAGCTTTGACCACCATTCCGCATTAGCTATGACTATTAAGTTATGTGTAACACGAATTCAACGTCAGCCTTAAGTTCGTACGTAACAGCTGTTCTGTTACACACTAATAAATTTCTTATATGTGTGTGTGTTTTATATTTACTTAATATTCATTTCAAATATTTTCGTACCTTTGAAAATATGTTTTTAATTTTTCCTTTTCTTTTACCTTAACTTAACCCTGACAGATTTAAGCCAATAACAAACTCGCCTTAAGGCTTGCAAAATGAATCTCCTAATGAATTAAGTTTTTTTATTTTAAAAACTGCAGACCCTATACAGACGTCGGTGTAAGTGTTTAAATGAAATTTTGTATTTTGAGCAAAGTCCTAATTTTGAGTCCTAAAAAAGAGAGTAGACCTAAAATTAAGCAAATAAATCTGTTTTATCACACATACTCTGATTATTTTTTAACTGATCCTTCAGCTGACTTATTTAGAATTGGAGAAACTAACTCCCTAAGATTTTTGAAATTATTTGCAGTTAGGTTTCAAGCCAAACAAATCAGTATCATAAAGCAGACTTTATAAATTTCTTTGTGTAAAAAATTTTTTATTATTCTATTTAAGAGGAGCGAAAAATCTGATATATAGATATATGGGAATAAAGAAAAGTAGTACAATATTCAATTGGTGTAAAATGTAATTGTCGTAACAGTTACATTCTTTAAAAAACACACATCTTAGAGAAGTTATTTAACAGTGTAACATTGATGCATTTTTTTCTTTAAAATCGTTTTAAATTAGGTGAACAACTAATTTTTCGCACTTTTTATATCTTTAACATGCTTAGCGCTTTCGGACTCATCCGATTCCGATCTCGCTTCCATCTTTCAGAGTTAAGTCACCTTATTATTAGTATCTCTGTCTTGGCGGCTTCTAAGTCCAATTGATCATGATTCGCTTTCGGAATCATTAAAGATGTAACCAATGGTTCTCTAAACGCTCAGCAAGTAAAATATATAAAATACTGTGAGGGATTAGTTGTGATTTGATAACTCTAACTGTAATTTTCTTAATTATTTTCGATACCGCTTTTAAAAAAGATGCATAAATCATCTCGGAATATATTTAAAAATTTAGATGGGTTAAGTGACTGCATTCTGCACTACTTCTCTCTTATCCAGCTTCGTTCAGCTTTTAAATAAATTGTTCTTCTCTTTGTCTTTATTGAAACATGTGAAATTTGTTTAGTCTACGAAGCTCCTGCGAGGCGGATTTCATATTTTGCTAGGAGATGGAAACAGTACAGTACCTGAAAGGGTAAGAAATTCTGCAGAATTCCTCGAGGGTTCAGATCTGCTGGTTCGAGTCCTGAAGTTTGTCGTGGGAATGTTGTCTTGGTCGAACAGGGCTGACTAATCATTCCGTTGGGGGCTCTGAACTAGTATCGTGATCCCTTGGATCCAGTGTTCCATTTGACAGGGATCGCTGATCCGGCGTTTCTTTCCACAAATATATAATTTTGCAGCCCAGGAAGTGTGCGTCAACTGAGCAGGTTTCCCATTATTCGTTGAGGATGAATTTATTGAGTTTTAATGAGTATTAACTTGATCATAAAAATCGGAGAGCACAATGAGACTTCAAGGTAGAATCACTTTCTTGTAGACTCTAGACTGATTGAGATTAAAAATTGCCGTAACCTTCTCACGAAGAAAGACAATGAACCCCCCACCCCTCTTCATTAGTAACAGGGAAATAATATACAAGGATACAACCACATTCCTAGGTCTTACCTTAGATTCTCACCCTAAGGGCTGCACACCTTAAGAAACTTAAAGCGAAATGCCATAAGTCCTATAATATGTTAAAGACGATCTCAAATATATCATGGGGCGCTGATCGCTCATGCATGCTTCTCCTTTATAGGAGCTTGATACGGTCTAAATCGGATTACGGTTGCATTGCTTACGTCTCAGCTTTACCTAGAACACTTTTCATGCTAGAAAGCATTCACCACGGCGGCATACGCTTAGCTCTGGGTGCTTTTAGAAGTAGTCCATCGCTTAGCATGCTGGCAGAACCGCCATTCGAGTATCGTAAGGAACAACTACTTCTCAGATATCATTACTCTATCTTAGCCTCACCCACTCATCCCCTAAAGCCAAGTCTAACAGTATCAGAAATCCGCACCTTCGCATTGAATAATCATCTTTTACAAGGGCAGCTCATGACCTCATTAGAAAATATGCCATACAAATTCCACAGATTATTTCTCAGTCAGTCTCTCCAAAGCCACCCTCGTCTCTCAAGCCTGTACATATTAACCTAACCCTCACGAAGTACATAAAAAAAGGATACCATCCCCATAATATTTCAGAAAAACTATAAAAACCTTGTCCCAGATAAAAAATCTTGCATAAGCATTGTATAAATGCCTCCGTATAGGACGGCTCAAAAGACTCTGAAGGCGTTGGATCAACTTTCTTAATAGATGGCAGACCTTACATGTTTTCTCTGCCGCATATGCCAAGCCTGTTCACCGCAGAATTACTCGCAATAAACAAAGCCTTAAATATTGAGTTGCCATTATCAAAAAACATTTCTGTGTGTACCGACTCTTTATCTGCCCTTTTAGCTTTACTAAGCCCTTTCACAAACTAACACTCTAATTGCTATAGATCATCTCAACGGGAAAGGTAGCAAAGTGACACTTAAATGGATAACTAGTCACCGCGGAATTTCAGGCAATGAAAATGCGGACGTACTAGCAAATCTACTCCGAGGGTATGGTCCAGTTCCATGTCCACTGACCGTAAGAGTGAAGTGGTATTAGCCAGACTAAGAATAGGACACACAAGACTTACTCATGGCTATATAATGGCAAAGGATAACCCACCCATTTGTGAGGACTGTGGACAACTTCTTAATATGAGAGTAAAGAGAAGTGGTATTAGCCAGACTAAGAATAGGACACACAAGACTTACTCATGGCTATATAATGGCAAAGGATAACCCACCCATTTGTGAGATCTGTGGACAACTTCTTACCATCAAACCTATATTTACAGAGTGCCTGAAATGTGAAGAAACGAGGATGAAATATAACTTAAATGGGACACTAGACGAAATTCTATTGGATGACGATAAAGTCATCGACTCTGTAGTGAACTTTCTGAAAGATGACAGGCTATTAAATCTTATCTAGATGCATTTTCAGTATGGTTCTTTTCCATTCTCTCTCAATTTTCTTTCTTATAAATTTCATAGTTTCCAAGTACTAATAAAGTTAAGTAAGTAAGTAATTACTATGTACATAGTAATTTCTTTGTACTAGAAAACACGAAATTTATAAGAAAAAAAATTGGGAGAGAATGGAAAAGAATCATCCTAAAAATGCATCTAGATAAGATTTTATTAAATCTTAAATGGCCTGTCATCTTTCAGAAAGTTCACTACAGAGTCGATGACTTTATCGTCATCCAATAGAATTTCGTCTAGTGTCCCATTTAAGTTATGTATTTTCCTAGTTTCTTCATATATCAGGCACTCTTTAATTATATGTTTGATGGTAAGAAGTTGTCCACAGACACAAATGGGTGGGTTATCCTTTTCCATTATGTAGCCATGTGTAAGTTTTGTGTGTCCTATTCTTAGTCTGGCTAATACCACTTCCCTCTTACGATCAGTTGACATGGAACTGGACCATACCCTCGGAGTAGATTTTATCTCACGTAACTTGTTGTCTCTAGTTGACCACCATATATTTTCCCACTTATTAAGTACTAATTTGGTGACTTTTGAGTACATCTCACTATCCATTTCTTTGCGAGTACGTCCGTGATAAATTGTCTGTGATAAATGAGACACTAAACCTACCTATTGAGAGCATATGGGAAATTCTTAACCATGTGCTAGAATTCCCTCAAGGTGAAATGGGGTTAGGAGGTCGTAGTGGCCAGGATTTAGAATAGCTGCTGTGATTGGGGCGGTATCTCGGAGGAGTAAGTAGGAACCCCAAACTGTCCTGATCAAAAGAGACTTTGTGCTCGGAGGCAAGAGCGGAGGAACGCGAGGCGCTAGCCTCCACCCACCCCCGGGCTTGGGGTTGGTTCCTGTCGGAGACGCTCTCGGCAAATATCAAAGAGAGCCTACATTTTCGGCACACTCTTTGGAATTAGTGAGTCGTCTCTCTGTCGGGAACAGCCCTTGTAATTACCAGGCCGAAAGTCGGGGTGAAATGGCGGAAATTGAATAACGCCCATATAAGATATTCTAGAATAATCAGCAGGCTGTGTTGACTAAATATATTCAAAAGTGTTTTGTTCAAATCGGTTTCATCTCAAATCTTTTGCTGCTACAGTTTATTATTATAAGTTATCTTGTTACAGCAAAGAAAACTTTCACCTGAATAAAACAGGGAACACATTAGAGACAAAGATTTTTATAGCAGTCAGTAATGGTGATGACAGGCCATTTAAGAATGAAGAGGAACGAGATAGTTAAACTCTCTCTCCACTTCAATCAGTTTATCCAAGATCATAATATTTCTTGTAGAATCCTATGTGAGCTCCTGAAATTCTTCTTAGTGGTCATAAAATTTGTATCCTGCTCTCTTACGTGAAGATTCTTATTCACCTATTTGTGTTGTGTTTGTAAGAATGGTACAGAAACATTTTTTCTAGACGTGAAATTATGTGAATCACGTGATTATAATATAAAATTGCCATAATGTAATGTGATATTATTACAATGATATTGTACATTATTATTGTATTCTCATGACATTATATTTCTACAGCCCTGAAGTTGGCTTACAGTGTAAGCCGAAACGTCGGCAGATAATTTAAAAAAATTACTCTTTAAAAAAAAAATTTGTATTTCTTTGAATCTATCTTGACCGAACCCAACCCCCCACAAAAATCATCTAATTTTGACATACCTATAGTCAAAAAACTCCTCAGTTGAATATGGGAATTACGATTCCTTACATTTCATGCCGAATATTAATCACCCTTAGCTTCCCCACTTTTATTCTGTGAAATTCTTAATGCAATACATTACATATACATTTACAATAGCGGAATATATCAAAATGTATGGTGTGTTATTTGGAAAAAAAACATATGTTGAATTAACAGTTTTATTATCATTATCACGGTAAGGAACAAATGTGCAGAAAATTTATAATAAACAGAAAATATGCTTTAATGGAATAAATTATGATTGTGAAAATTGCATTTGCATTAGAATTGATCGGATTTTACTGCTTTTATATATATATT
>KZ808291.1:108261-119271 GCA_000696205.2 Oncopeltus fasciatus
CCCACTATCACACACACACACACACACACACATATATATATATATGTATAAATGGGTCTTATGTTTTGTGAGTGTGTATTATTGAGTGTAAGTTAAAAATGAGTAATCAATCATACACACACTCACACACACAACAGTTACAAACAAGACACTCAATAAAAAATTTAAAAAATATTTAATTGATAAGGACGACTCTTAGGCAGAATTAGTTTTTCATGTAACCCAGAAATTCTTTTTTAAGTGTATGACTACTTAAAATCTTCATAATTTATAAAATGAAAAATTGTAAACTATATTAAGTCTTTGTTAATGTTGTAAAAATATCTTGGAATTTATTTAGGAGCGGTTAATTCTATGTTCACAAATAATGAAAGATTTTAAAATTTTGTCAGCAGAGTTCTTTTCAGTTTTTCTTAATCAAATTCTCTCTGAGAGCAGCGACATTTTTGCCTCTTATCAGAGACCGTTATTGCTTATCTTATGTTGAAAAATAACTCGATATTTATTCTTTTCATCTTTTTAGTTTTTACCCTTTTTGTCCATAAATCTAATTCTGTTCTCTTCGCTTTACACATCCAGCTGCTATAACTTTATTTTTTCATTTTTTGTATTTTTTACTGTCTAACTGGTCTATTTATATTCTAATTTAATAATTCTCTAATTTATATTATAACCTATAATACATATTTATTATAACTGTAATAAAACTACCTGTTTGAATCTGTGGTTTAGTTTTATGCACACACTTAACAAATAAGTAATACTTAAGCAACGCTTTGTACTATGTTGAAATGAAATTAAAGTTAATATACATTTAATAGATATATTGTTTAAATGACCATTTTTCACAACCATTAAAATGGTCATACATATGAATAATTATATATTAGTTCATCCCCCTTAATTGATATAATTCGTTAGGCTGCTAAAATCAGTGTCCTCCCGCAGGGGTTGTGGGTGGGACCGGTCACCCAGCTTTGGCCCAGAAAAGCGCCCGATCGAGTGTCCTAGTGTGTAGTATTAGTGTCCGTATCCGGAGGTATTGGCCAAGCTCACATTTGTACAGACTTGAAGTGGCTAAGATCCAGCACTTTAACAAAGCCAAAATGACGAGATATTATGTTCTTCATCGGAAGCTGGATTTTCAAGTCACCGGAGGCGATCAGATGGCTTTTCTTAAAGGAATGATCGGGGGGACCTGCAGCAACGTGGATTTTGAGACATTAGAGTTATCTTTCACATAGATCTTAGTGCATTAACTAAACCACTCCAGGAATGATTAAGTCGCCCTCTTTTGCACTGTTATAAAATGCTACTAGTTACATTTGCTGTTGGTTTCTTTTTATGTGATAAGGCAAATAAAGCGCCATTGATGGAGTACAAGAATACCTTCAAAAGAGAAATCCTAAAAAGGAAATTGATATGTGATGATCTCACCAGCTAGCTACACCTTTCGTGAAAGCTTTTTGTCCATCTGATTTGTTTTGCAAATTAAATTTCTAGGAAAGTCCAATAGCCAATGTCATCTAGTTACAGAAGAGCATAGTTATTATTTTTTCCATTCTCATCTTGGATCTTAACCAATAGATAAGAAGAAGATAAAGCCATCTTTTGCAATCTGCTTTATAAAATGCCAATGCAAAAATCTGATATTATACACTTAAATGGAGGGGTATCTCAGGATTTGCATTGCGCTCATGCATGCGTTTGTTGAACTTGTGTTTTTATTCTTCATGAGAGAGCACTTAAATCTGTTTTCTTCGCGTGAAAATAGTAAAAAGCACTCCAAGGATTTTCCCTATCTCGTATCTATTTTCAATAATGTACGACCAATGACCCCAAGGTTGGAATCTATTATTCGGGATGAAGAGGAACCTTGGCAAATGTTCCGTTTCCATCTTGTAAATCGGCTTCAGTAGCGTGGATTGTCGAACATATATATATACATATACATATACATATACATATACCTATACTCTGCCACATACAAATGCATTTTACTTTCCACTAAATGGGTTGCAACGGTTTTGGGTGCGACCAGTTTGAATCCNATTATATATATATATATATATATATATATATATATATAAGATTATCCATTCGATCAGTTATAATAAATAACTAGGTGGTACTTGGCTACATTACAGGGATCGGCAAACCTTATCATCTTCAACATAATATAAACAATTGAAACAATAAGTAATTTCACTTTATAACTTGATTATTATTATAAACAATTATGAATATAATTAAAATTGATGTCATAGTTTATTTAGCCTGAGGACGGTGAGTTTTACCGAAACCGGGTGAAAATAAATACGTATACCAGAAGACGTCTTTCTCTTTACCTAATTATACATGAGGAATACCATTATTGTTATTTTTATTATTAGTAGTAGTAGTAGTTGTATATCATAAGACACCCTTATTTGACAAAAATAAATATTTTAAAAACTTAGGAATAGCTGAATTTTTTAAAAACAATAGCTATGTTGCATCATCGAAATTTCTCTCAAATGCTACCCTAACTATTTTCTACCCATGAATTGATATTTTTTAAAATTTAGCTTAACTAAATCATATTTAATTTATGCTTAACTTTTTAATTTGTATTTTTACTTTTTTAATCTCTCATCCTACCGGTAAGATATATCTACGAGTAGACACTCTAAACACCCCTAGAACTGAGTATGGTTTTTTTCTGGATGAAAGCCTTGATATGCAGATACGAATCCACAGCGTCAGGCTTGGGAATCAGAAACGAATTCCCTGCGCTAACTATAAACTTTTTTTGAAAGGATATTTAAAGAAAAAAAAAAGTCATTTATTACTATTATTATTATTAGTCATAGCAAAACCTGTAGAGTTTACCCAGCTCTTACATGAGGGGCTTTTCTTTAAATAAAGCTGTGATAAGCTTGCCAATTAGTTCATTAACTCCATTATTGTATGTTTTAGTGCAATAAAAAGTAAATTATACAATTTTTGTTTTTATCTTTGGAAAATATTGAATAATTATAATATTTTCAGTTTTAAAAGAAGAAACACGGTGGTTCATTTGTTATGGAACTTGACTCCTGAGCCAATGGTTTCCGATACTAAACTCACTGTACACAGTTAGTTTGTAATTGGGTAGCGATCCGTATTGAATGATAAAAATCAATTGGCGAGAACGGTGTGTGATAACCACATACTTCTTTAGTGTGCCGAGTCTCGCCAAGAAAGACTTCATCAATGGTCTGATAGGGCTTGATTTTTTCTCTCTTTTTATTCAGTTCTAAAACAATTAATTTGTAGTGTTGTAACCATGTTGAAAATTCGAATATATATTATTTACGGATTATATTCATATTATGCAGAAAGAGACTTTTATGTATAAATTTATTGATCCCATCCAGATTGATTTGATGAGATTGAATAATTATAACTGGGGTTAGTGATAATTTTAGAAATACGGCTCATTCCGGAAAACTCTACTGTTTTATATCAATGAACTAAAATATAAGGAGATATTGGCGATAAATAGTAGTTCATTCTGGATTTAGATTACATACTTGGCAAATGTATTCTAAACTACATTTTTTATTCTCTCAACCATTCATACTATATGTATTTCGTTTGTTTAGTTTTTTTTCGTAATAGCCATAGTCATTGTATATGACAAGGAATACATTTGCCAAACATTTTTTGCAATGCAAACGAAGAGCCTCATGTCCGAGGGTGGAGCCTGTGGACAGTTCCCGCCGCAGAGCCGGTGACGGAGTCCGATTATGGATCCGACCACAAAGAGATGCATTTAATAAGTGCGCCTTTGGCTATCTCCCTGGCGCAAAATAAGACTGGGAGTTGTTGCGCAGTGAATGGTATGCGATTACGCCCTGTCCTCCACACGTGTCTCTCGCCCGCCACACGATAATGCTCTCCCCCCACCGCCACTGAGGTATCTGCCACCGCACTGATTCATTCACAACAACTCTTTCGCCCCCCGCCCTCCGACTCTGCTAATTCAGCAGACTATACATCTCTCTATTTTATCCCCTACCTCTTATACAGAAATTCCCTTAATCTTAATGCTATCCTTAGCTAAAGTATGAAGGATATACTTTGAATACACTAATTAAATCGGGCACTATTATATGCTTAAATGACGGCCATTTGTAGGACAATAGCGAACTTCAGCTGGAATTAAAGTCCGACGCGCAGATGCTGCGTAATCTAAGCAGATATCTCATTAAAAATGAATATAAAGAAGAGTGAATGAAAAAATGTATTAATCAAGCCAGTGAAGATAGTGAAAGTAAAAGACATGTAAAAATGTTATTGCATATAAATGTTTGAAAATAGAATTTGACCCCTATTATTTAAACTTTTTCGTAACTCAAATTGCAACGAGGATATAAAGATTTTAAATTATGGTCTTCCTGTAAACCCCACATTCCCCTCATTAGATTTCAGTTAAGAGTGAATAATTCAAAGGAAATGGAATGCAAAGCCTAAATACTGCATTTAAATTCTATATTTTGAAAATAGTAAGTCGTGCCCAACACTCTAAATTACTTTCCTAAATTTTTTTCTTTATATGTCTTTTTTTTATATATAATGTTTTAAAGTTACGTTTTACATATATTTTCTTGCATTCTTTTTTTTTCGTAACCCAAATAGTGGCGAAGATAATAAGATTTTTAGTTTTTGTCCCCCTCTAAACCCCTTTCTCATATGCTTTCAGCTGTTAACGTCATATCATATAATAATAATAATCATATAATCTTTATTTTAAAGAGGCAATAGCGCGTATTATATATATATATATATATATATATATATATATATATATATATATATATATGTGTATATATATATATTTATATTATTATTATTATTATTATTAACAGACCATACTTTTAGCTGTCCTATGTAGGATGATTAAAGAACTTTAAAAATTTGGGTTGCTTCATTAATGTGAATAGCTTAGATTCCCGACAAGAAATCTGCTTAAAACTCAGCAAAATATTTTACAATACTTCATAGCGCGGTTTGAAATTATTGAAACGTATAAATAAGTATGAATATTTCAAAAATATTTTTTTTATTTAATAATTTTTGAAAATTACTTAAAAGTGACTTTAAATGCCCATTATTTTAGGGACAAATAATTGAGAAAAGAGGAAAACTGTAAGGAAGAAAATGTAACTTTTAACAATCTTAACAAGGGACATAAATCCTGAGATAGACAAGTTTGTTTCGAACGCACTGAAATTTTAAACCTTAAACACCTTAAGAGTTGTTCATTCGTGGTGATATGTTTACTTTCCTAAAAGGTTATTTACATAAAGTTATAATTTCATTAACGTAAGTTATTTTACTTTATTATTATAATTTCTTTAAAGTAAGTAATTTTATTTTTGTTTACAGTTTTGAATTTCAATTATATTTCCTTAATTAATTAGGGGTTGGGTGATTGAAGGTGGAGTTTTTTTTAGTTAACTGAACTACTGTGAGGCAGAATTTTTTTTTTTTTTTGTGGTTTTTGTTTGACGTTTGACATGGAAAGCCAAAACGTCAGCTTAAACACTAATTTCCAATTAAATTATTTGGATTATTTAATTGGAAATTATTTATTATCACTAGTACATATTTATTATCACCTAGTACATATTTAGAAAAATTATTATTCTGCTTGTTTGTTGTACTCAAAACGTATCAAAAGTCACCGCACGTCAAAACTATTTAAATAATAGTACCTGGCTGTTTTATCAGGTTTTCAGTGTTTCCTAAATTTTTGATGAATACTTGAAAATAAATATAAGACATGATTCTATGAACCAAAATCGCGATTGTGCCTTATGTCTTTGTTCTGAAATGTTTTTATGATGTTTAACGATAAACCTTTTTTTTTTTTTTTTTTTTTATAACTACTTACACTTTAGTTTTTATGAATGTTAACTTATCCTGCCATTAAAATTTAGGGATACACTTATGAGGAATTATGTTGATACTGCTCAGGTTAATGAAAATTTACCTTATAATCATGCAATTACAGGTTGTAAAATCCAGCAATTAACATAATTTAAATGGGATTTTTAATTTATTTATTTTCCTCGCTCTACATTGGCGAAGAGTAATTCTGTCGATGTCTGCCGGTATATATTTTGCAGGCCCCCACAGGAGCGAGACAGACCCGGAGGAGACGTGGCGACCACAATCCGACAGACTAGTGGGGGGGGGGGCGGCTCCCCACCCCTCCCAGACGGTGGAGCACCCTACCCAACCCCCGACTTCATTCTCTCTGATAAGAGGGCTGCCCCTTATCAGCCACTAATTGGGAATGAATAGGCCTATAAAGCAACCTCAGCCCTCTCGCTTAGGCCTAAAGCGGGCGTCTCAAGGACCCAGAATCAGTCAAAACATGTCTAATTTAGAAAATATGTTCGGCAGCGCCCAATTAATCCCCCTCGAAATACTGGTAGGAAACTGGGAAAATTAAATTTGCACAGAAATTGTTTTAGGCATATGGCTTAATACAGTGCAATAACACAATTCGAGTATGGGAGGAAAGAAACTACTTCATAAGGAGAGTTTTTTTGACCGTAGATATTATTCCTAGATGATTTTAGTTGGGGTTCAGTCAAGGTAGATCCAAAAAAAACCAATTTTAAAAAATGTATTTTTTTTTAAATAAAGGATTATCTGCCAACGTTTCAGCTTACATTGCAAGCCATCTTCAGGACTGTAGAAATACAATGTCATGAAAATACAATAATAATTGTTAACTTAGTGACAGGACGTCCTCTCTCATCTTCATGATAGGTAGGTGTGACAAATTACTGCTTTAATGTTATTCAATTTTTTTGTCAATAAGTTGTTATTTACATGATTTTTTCAAATTGTTTTTCAAAATCTTTTTATATTCTCTTACATAGCTTTCTACATTCATACTCTTTATAGCACATTATATTATTGCAATTCTCTATTATATTAATTTCAATTATTATTGTATTCTCATGACATTGTATTTCTACAGCCCTGAAGATGGCTTGCAATGTAAGCCGAAATGTTGGCAGGTAAAAAAAAAAAAATTTTAAATTTGTGTTTTTTGGATCTACCTTGACCGAACCCCAATTAAAATCATCTAAGAAACTACTTCATTCTTAAATATTATTGTGGAGGGGGGCTCATGTGTGTACAGTTGTACTGCACATCACCAGCCAATGAAAATTCATTGATTTGACGTAAATATAAGTGCAATTAAAATATTTTCACTTCAGATACATTTCTCTATCAGAATGGCGAAGCGACTTCTCAACGCTATAGCTCACTTAGTACAATCGCACGGCAATTATTCTATCCCTGTAGATGAGACGATGAGACCCTATTACATTATAATTTTAAAAAAATATAATAGTATGTAAAATAAAGGGGTTTTTTGTGTAATAGATCGTAGATTCCTCCGGAAATAGCTTATATTCTTCCTCAGTTTACTAAGAATATCATTGCTGAGAAATCCCAGAATTCAGTTCTTGTTGGAATGAAACACACCCACCCTTGGAATTGAAAAATGTACGGAGAAAGATTTATCGCACTAAAATAATTAACTTAAGTTCTCAGGTTTTTTTTGTTATTGTTATTGGAGAGTTTAATATTCAAAATTTAAAATTAAATAAATACCTATTTATGTACATTTACTCTATTTGTTTATTATTTGTTATTTATATTTATTATTTCATGCATATTTCATTTTATATTACATAATATAAATTACGTAATTTATGAAATATAATATTATATTTGATTATCTTTTTCGCATGTACTTAATGAATCACTGATTTTTTAAAATTTATTTTGTAAGCCTTTAAATATATTTATATTCTTGCATTCTGTTTATATTTTCTATTTATTTTATCGTTAAAGTAATATTTCATTAAACTTAATTCTTCAATCCAAGCTGTTATTCATTGTACTGATATGTATTTAACTGGGCCACAATAATATATTTTAGAGTATTATATATTTATATTGAGCTAAAATCTTATTTAACCACCGATTTATGTTGAGCTAAAATGTTGTACAGAATGATGTCCATAACCATCTCGTATTTATATAGTCCAATTTGGTATCGTTTCTTTTTCTATTACATTCCATTTCCAGATTCAATTAGGAACATGAAAGATAAATAAATAAAGTAAAAATTCATATGAAAATGGAAGTGATATCGGTCACTAAGACAGATCCAAAGTAGTTTTGAATTTCGAGGCTTATATTGTCTTTTCATCTATACACCATTAAAATTGAATACCGATGATGAGCAGCCGAGAGAATAGTAGCCCCTATTGAGTTAACTTACTCCAAAGGACTAAAAGAAAAAGAATGAGAGATCTATTCTTAATGAGATACCCAAGAGTGGTTTTGCCACCAATTCTGTAGGTTGTGAACTACTGAGATATCTAAGGTAGATCATGGAGTTCGTCTTAAGCTTAATCTTACTCTTTCTTGTATAGGTCATTAGTAATTAAAAAAAAATACTCTTTCTCTTTCAAATATAAATCTATATTTTTACTGTATATTAAATTTGTTTTGTAATTTGATGATATTAATGGGAAATAAATGTATTGATAAACACACAGAAAAATAAATGAAAATCGCGAATCAGGGGGAGAAAGAGTCCGTTGGCCCCAGTAAATTTAGACTTTGAGGTATTGTGTTTGTTAAATACAGGAAGGCCTAGAGATCTGCACCGGCTGTTAATGCTAGTTTATAATGCAATATATGCATTACATTGTATTTATAGTGTGTTGTTTTTTTTAGTTATAAGGAATTTTTAAAATATATATCCCAAAAACAAGTATCCTACAATCCATAAAATGTATTAATTAAATTATTCATCTTTTAAGGCTACCCTCTATAATTTAGGCCCTAGTAATTATTAAAAATAAAAATAAAAATTAAATAAAGTGATGGATACGCTCGAAGAAGCCGGAAGGAAGTATTTTTCCTTCTATTATTTTTCGAATTCAATACCTTACTTGCTTTAAGGTCATGAGTGTTTTGTTAAATACAGCATTGTATTCTAATTATGCATACAGGTAGTGTGCAGATATATATATATATTTTGGTATACTCAAACATAAATCGGGTTTAAAATCCTTTGCCCTACAATGGGTACATGCTAAGATTTCTTAAAAATAACCTTCTAACCTTCCACACTCTAGTACGTTTTGCTTTAGGTTTATTAATTATTCTTTTAAAAAATAAAAGAAATATGTATGTAATACTAATATTACTAACAATACTGATTATTTTTGTTTTAAATATGATTTTATTGTAACTTTCTTAAGAAGTAAGAAAAAACAGGGTTAAAGGTTAAATATTATTACGGAATTATTATTAAAAAAAAAAAATAATAATAATAAAAATCACTGTTATATCAAAGTTTCCATCTATGATACTAATAATGCGATGTGACTAAGTAATACTACGCTTGGAGACAAAAATATCTTTTCCTGAAATAGTTAAGAAGTATGAAGCGACGGAGATGGTACCTCGAGTTATCTACGCCAGATTTGACAGCTTTTAACATACTTCAGCGGGTTATCTGATCCCAGTGGACTTTTCCTTCGTTTCAGCGAAAGCCACAGTATATTTGAAGTACAGATACAGATGGCTGACTCGGGCTGTAACAATTCGACCAAGAGTGTAATGTTCACTTTGGTAGTATTATTATATCGTATTGCGTGTCAATTATTGCTAGCTTCGTCACTGATGATGGCGACCTTTTCCTTGAATAGATAAGCTTCACTGATAAGCAAAAGGGAAATAATTGAAACCCGTTTTTTGGTGGGGTAGGGGAAGGGGGGAATTCGCGAGTAGCAATTACATTAGAGATAGTTTCAATTGGTTCCCATTCTAACGCAATCAAATTGACCTTCCGATAAATATCAAAACATTCCATGCAAACCCATCTAAATATCGTTCTGTTTTTGTATTTATTGCGGTCATCTGTCTCTCTCGTTACTTTGAGCGAAGTATTTTAGCGAATTATGAAGGGATTAGCTGTTCAAGATGCTCTAGTAATGAAAAAGCAATTCCCATGCTTACTCTGCTTGGACTCAGCTGCTTACCGCAACCAATGATAATTAAATTATTTATTATTAATTATTATTTTCATACATAATTTCTAGAATATATACACACACAAATGTAAGTTCTCATACACACACGTGAATTATTTTTATTATGTGTAATACTATATAGAACTGTGTATAAAAATAAACTTCTTCGATGAATTTCGTCTGGTATTTACCCAATAATAATTTCGAATAGACATAGAGTATTTTTGTTCTCATATAATTCAGGGTGTATAAGGATTGATTTTTTTTTGTTGCTAATTTGAATACTAAACAGTATTATTCTATTTAGAAAATGTATTCCAAAACAAAAACAAAAATTAATAGTTGAACTTCTATTACATAAATAAGCCAGAACTGACCTTGAATAGAAATAAAGCATACGTTTACATATCAATACATTTGAACGTATTTTCCTACGATTAAGTCAATAATAACGGTATTTGTATAAAAAATGTAAGGACAAGGGCCAAGAGTGTGTTTCTTAAGATGAAAAAAAAAATACATATATTTACACTTGTTTCTCTGTTTTTAATTGGCGAATCAACTGTTAGGTATAATATATTTTTCTAATCCATAGGTATTTATTCATTTTTATATATGAAAGATATATATATATCTTTCAACGCTCATTCCTCGCACTTCATATGTGTTTTAATAGAATTACTTTTTTTAGTTTGGAACCAACTTCGGATTCTTTTGAAATACAATTTCTTAATCTGTGCATACCATAAAGCTAGGTTTACACTATGTAGCAGAACTATATAGCAGAGCTACATGTAGCACAACTATATAGCTCTGCTACAAGTTCAAAAAGTGACACTGGAGATCTGCTATATAGCCCGACTATATAGCAAATTTAAGCCTATTTTCTCTGCTATATAGCAGA
>KZ808291.1:132661-145449 GCA_000696205.2 Oncopeltus fasciatus
ATATATATTCAAATGTAGAAATACTTCTGTAATAAATTAATTTTGACACTCTCCCTTCCGAGTTGGAGTTAGCCATATTTTAGTACCAGAGATTCTAGGTAAAACTAAAATACGCACTTGACTCTATAAGTTTTGAAATTTTGAACTAGTGTTATTAGCATTAGAAGTAAAAAATGATTTTTATTATACATACACATGCACATTTTCCTGCAAAACATTAAAGCAAGTGTTTTCTTTAAATTGACGCTATGTAGTCTAGAAGATATTTCATTTCGTTTTAGAAGATAAAATCGCTCAGTGCCCCTCGCCTCCCTTTTGAGGGAGGCTTGAGGGTAGGGGATATGAGATGACATATCCCCCAAAACTACAAATTTAAGTGATACTCATAAATCCTTCAGTGCCTTATATCTCTTTGTCTAAAGTGCCGCTCTCTGTGAGATAGCATCGATATTATGAATTAGCTCCTCCTAGCTATCCTCTTTCAGAAGACTGGCCGCTATCTACTTCTTCTCCGACACTGCTGCGTCTGGTCTCGGCCCTTTTAGACTCCCTGTCTCGCTCTCTCCCCTTTTCTCTAAATTCCTTTACCCTCCATCATCCCCCCCTCTCTATCTCTCCTCCCCCGTTTTCTTATCTCTCTCTCTCTCTCTCTCTCTCTCTCTCTCTCTCTCTCTCTCTCTCTCTCTCCCTCTCTCTCTCCCTCTCTCTCTCTCTCTCTCTCCCTAGTCCTCTCGCCCTCCTTCCCTCCCCTAATTCCTCTCACTCCTACCTCCCACCCCTCCATTCTCTTTTTCTCTCACACACAAACTTGATTTGTAACTTATTCTTCTCTACATAATCCTTCTTCTTTCAGTATTCTTCTATTAATCTATCTCTACCCCTTCTTCTCATAGTACTTTCTTCTTTTTTTCTATTAACCTACTGGTTACGATTCAGTATATTTAACTTATATATATTAAGTTATTGTCGTTGGCATTTAACACGATTTATATTTCAATTTTGCTTAAATTATTCATTGATTATAGCTAAGTCACATGCCAGAAATAGGGTCCTTTCCAAATTTGTATGTGTGCGTGTATAGATTTACTTTCTACTTTCGCAGTTTTAAAAATAATGCATCCAATGTGTACCAAGAAAAAGGTCTTCCACCACACTCAAATTCCATTTTGAATCGGCATTTAGCGGATACCATTGATACAACACCTCCAACCCAGCAGGCGCAATACGAGTAGATATTGAATCGATATTAGATATTTAAGTCCTCATTTACTCAAACCGTTGGAAGAGTACGCTAAGTTCTGAAGAGCTCTGGAAAATCTGTCCCCCACTTTTTGGTATACTTTAATTTTTTCTAGATTTTATATTCTTCACACAGCTTATGTATTTTTGGAATTCTGTTTTGCGGTGAGAAAGCTATCGCAAAATTTCTCTCCGATCTTCGACTCCCATAACATATTATCTTTAGTACGAGCATCTATAATGTCCAACAATAATACTAAAAATAAAGTGCTTAATTACACTGCAAATAGACGCATAAGACTTCTTATCTTTTTATCTCTATTTTCCTCACCCCATCTTACTCTCGGTCTTCACTTCCCTCCGCACCCTTCGGAGATATGAGCTTAATAAAGAGGGGCGCTGTCCTCCCCCTTTCCTCGTCCATTTTCCCCAAACCCTTAGCTCCCACTAGTACGAATCACCCCTTACTGACGAATCACCCCTTAGTTTTGGCTCTGCAGTACCACTGTGGGGTAGTTGCTGGTGAAAGAACGGCCAGTGCCGCAACTCCGAAAAGGAAAAAAAAGTAAAACAAAAAATAAAAAAATATAATTATGTCTGTAAATAAATTTAATTAGGTTCTCTTGTTACAGAAGAGAACACAGAAGAGATCACGAGGCCATATCCGTTTAAGTCGCCGCGTAGATTTATCGGGAGGGGTTTGGGAAGGGATGTTGTTTGTGGTTTGAATAAATGGAAATTTTTTTTTCTTCAGGAGTATTCTCTAGTTAAATAAAAACAGCTTTTAATAGATTTATATTTTGAAAGCTGGAGTGAAGATAAATGAGTGAAGGTACAAAATCGGCGTATAATCTGTTCCTTCACCACCCTGCTACGACAGTATTTTTATCGCGCTTCTCATTGGGCAGGAACATTCCTATCATCACATTCCACATAATTTTCTCCTCCTTTAAAATAAGCCTTCAGCTCTTAATTTTAAAAACTAAAATTCCTTTTGTAATTGTCTCAATACACTTTTATATTATTACTGTAATCTGCTGTTTAAGGCCACTTATTCTTTTCTCTATCAGAACTGCACTGGTTAAAATGTATCCTCTTTTTTCTTATTTAGCTTGTCCATGATGTTCTTTCTTTCCCATTCTATAAATAGGTATATGAAAAGCTTTTTATAAAGTCATCGGCCACCTAGACCTTAACACAATAAACTAAGTCCTATTTTTCTTGTGCATAAGTAGAAGCGAGGAAACGAAATCAAATTCCTTCTTGGATAAAAATAATTTGCGATAAAGAAGAGTCCAATAAGAAAAAAAATCTAGGGTAGAGGCCAGTGATCCGTGGCCCTACTGGTAGGGGGTAACCCCCTCTATTCCCCTTCCCCCCCGGGTGTTGTGAGAGGTAGGGGGGAGATCGCGTTCCGTTAGTCGCGAAGAAGTTGGTGGCGATGGAGGGGGGGGGGGGGGAGCGGCTGACCTTGTGGAGGCCTTGAGAAGCCGCTACCTGCCGGGGTCGGTGTGCCCAATCCCAGGGGGGCAGTAGTGGGAGTCGTAACACACTCAGTATGCCTACTTTACGCTTCCTGCTTTTCCTTGGCGTATCCTAGCTCTACCGTAAAATTCTTCAGGTCCTCTTGTAATATTCCCTTAAATAATTGAAGGTCCTCTTTTTTTTTTTTTTTTTTTTCTATTTTTTCTTGACAAACAATTTCTGAGAACATCGAGGATCAGTAACTGATGTGTTTTCTTTGTTGCCATTAGGTTGTGGAAAGTATGGAAACTATTTCGATAATTGGGTATAAGCTTAGTTTTATTATGGTAAGAGGGACAACTTGATCGCATTCTTCAGGAAAGCAATGTCGGCCTTTTAAAACAATGGAATTCATGAGTTGTCAAAAAATATATTTAAATCCCACATCTAAAAGATTTGTGCTTGTCGTGTCCTTGTAGGATTCTAGTGATAAATGACTTTTAAGTGAGTATAAATTGAAATCTCAACACTTCGCCCTGGAATAAAAGCTTTTTCATTGCTTATACTCTGCTGTCCAACAATAAACTGGTTATTAGCGTAGCGATACATTAACAGCAGTCTTGTTAAGTGAGGTCATGGTCTAAAAATCCTTTTTAAATACGACAATTGCCTCATCATAGTACAAAAATAAAAATAAATAGATAGATTTCTAAATACCACTATTATCCCCTTGGAACCTGTGTATTGTCTTCTGTTTACATGGTAATTACACAACAATCCGGGGAAAGAAAAATGTTAAAAATATATATTGATTTATTATATATCCAACGATGGTTTGTGATAAGCCATTCTTACTTGGGTCCCTTGGTTTCTAGCCAATCCCCCCCCCCCCTCCAAAAAAAAATCCTGTATGTTGTTGCCTTTTCTTGACCTGGTCATTTGATAAGCGATATTTACAGTAATCAATTTTGGCTAATATTGATTTATAAAAATAGCATATAGTTCTATCTCTCTGTTTTTGAATCCTCTAACCTTTTTGCGGTAGATTATTCTCCCGTCTTGCTGGTCCCAACGAAAGTCGCACACGCGCTCCTCCAAGAACTTCAATGGTCTCACCGAACCCTTCGAGAAATCGACGTGTTGGACCACACCAACAGTGGACCTTGTGTATAACGGTCCGGCACACCGTTAGAGTGCCAGGCTAGTTTCACATAAATAAAATTGCACTTTCTACTGCGCCCCGGCGCTGCGACCCAAATCTACGGCCAGCGCTCCCCAGGAATCTCAATCCTCATATCCCCTCATGACGGGTCAGTGATGAACTTTTGATCCAGGTGACTAAACGTCTCTTCTCGCCTTCATGATAAGGGCACACCTGAAGATGGCTTACAATTAAGCCGAAACATCAGCAGATAATAAAAATACATTTTTTTAAATTGTATTTTTTAGAATTAATCTTGAATGAACTCTAACAAGATATCTACTTACAATAATAGAAAAAAAACCTACTAAATTCAACTGGTTTAATGCTTATTTTATCTCTAAATGTACATCTCATATATTTTTAAAAAGATAACCACTATTTTGATTAAATTCTTCAATGAAAAGCAAGTGGTATCTCAGCCATAGTGCTCTTTTGGGTGACCCATAGGATCGAAAACTTTTTATGCTCGATCAGTAATTTTGGGGGAAGACTAGAACTTTATCATTTTTCCCTTAATAAAAATTAAACTGCGACAATGATACTTTTGTTTCGTTCATTTTAAATAACTATCTCCCTTATTATAAACAGTTATGAAAAATGGGAAACGGTTACAATAACATTTGGTATTTCTTTAGCGAAGTACGAAAACATTCAATAGCTACTGCTTAGAGAAAAATATATTCATTTGAGAAAGCTGAAAACTGACAAGAAGGGAATGACAATTATATTGGGCTTAAACTAATTTATGGGACACCCTTAGACCAAGGCAAAAACGGCATTCGGTTTGAAAAGAAATACCTACACTCAGGGCAGTGTGGAAACTCTTTTTTTTGACTACTAGATTCTGTCAGAAAAAAAAAGGCGTGTGTTTGAGGTATTAAAATATGGGAGTATTGAAATAAAGATGATAATAAGTGCCTAATAAAGGGAACAAGGTGGGAGGTACATATTGGGTAAACACAAATCTCAAAAAGAAAACAAAATAATTTAAAGAAGGTTTGAGGAAAAAGCTATTTGATACTTAGTAGTAATTAAGATCTATCATACAGTAATTAATAAATATTTTATTTCCTCTTTATACCAAGCTAAACTAATTGATAAAATAATATCATTCACATAGCATTGTAGAAATTTTATATATTATTTATTTTTATTTTTATTTTTTTTAGCCAAGTACTTCCTGCGTCCTTGATTTTATATAACATAAGTCTGTGTTTGTGTGTGTGAGAGAGAGAGAGAGAGAGAGGGAGAGAGAGAGGGCATTTGTGTGTTGTGTGATTTTAGATTAATTACACAATATTATAATAAATTTAAATATTTTTCGATATTCATCTCAATAAATATTTTTTTAATATTTTTTATCCATTTTTTTCTAGGTGAGTTTATTGCAAATTTGGCTAACTCTTTATTTACTTCTTGACTGTATTGAAGGTAATCATTAAATTTTTTTAGTATAAAATAATAAAATGTAATAATAAAAATATCAAATTATCGTTAAATGACGAATTAATTTATGTATTTCGAACATCCAAACTAATTTTGAATGCTTTTAAGTATTCATTTCATTAAATTAATCTATGTTAATGATAAAACCTGTTGCTATTTTTATTTGTTTTCTTCTGTCACTACACTGAACCTGAATGAGGGTGTGGGGTAGGGGAGCAAAATTATTCAGATTAAGATACTAACTTATCACTGTAATATCTTCGATACATATTACTGAGTTACGTAAAAGATAAATGAACACAAAAAGCGTAAAATGTGATTTAGGAATATAGCAACGCCGGCTGAGTTCTTCAGCCACTCTTAATGGCTAGTCTAGAGCAATGCTGACGAAATATATTTTGTAAATAAATGTTTAAAATTTTTGATTTTAAGCTCTTGAAGAACTCCGAGCAATGCAGTGAGTCCGGATCCCTCTAGCTTGGACTATCAGAATTCTTTATTACAATTGTTCAGATGACGGAGAACTTTGACAGTCCCCTTTCTCGATTGCCGTGAACTCTGGTGTGTGTCCAGTGCTTTGAATAACTGTGGTCTTGATGATTCCCTCGACTCCAGCTGTTTCCCGTGGGTTCACTAATCAGCTGCTTTGATACGCCCCTTGCTCTTATGGCTGAAAAATATCCCTGACTCGACAAGGAGCCAGCTTCTCCAGTATCCCCACCACCGGGGCCGTTCAGTCCCCACGATTAGCATACATAAATAATAATTATCCTTGGTTTTAGCGTCAGCTCAAGGATTTCAGGCTTTGGAGGACCGGTGTCTTTTACTCTCCACCTTCGGTTTGATACACCATCGAGGCTATGTTTCCTTGAAATGCCACGCTTGCTTTACTGACAAGTCTTTATCTTAGGATCAACTAACTCGCTTTTACTATTTTTTTTTCTTTTTTAAATTTATCATCTTATTCCATTTTATTCTGGTCATTAATGTTCTTTATTCTTCTTAAGCTTAATCTTGAATTTTCAGTAGTATCAAAATCATGATAGGAGACCTCTATTATGTATTACTCTATCCATAATCATTTTCTTATTTGTTCTTTCTGCATTCCTCTATCTGATTCCAACCTTGAATCACCTTCGACCGGTTCCATCTTGTATCACAGCTTAACTGAAGCAAAAATATTTAACGAAAAAGACAAGAACACAGCAGACGCCACGCAGTCCTGTACGGACTAGGACCGATTGCCATTGCAGGATGCCGCTAAGCCTTCCGATATCCAACGAGTGCAGTCCTTCCAATCCAATATCCTCAAAACAATTGCAAATTGGCTCCATATTATGTCTCCATCAATACCCTCCACAACGATATCCAAATAGCGAAGGTCCGAGACTTCATCTCCACACGCTTCACACTCTCACTTCATCCTAATCCATACGCCCATTCCTTATCGTCGGACTCCATTCCTTGCAAATCTCTCCAAGAAGTAAATCAAAGATGACCTGGCGATCTCCGCTTGAATGCCTATATTTGCTTTGAGTGGGGTTACTGAACTCTTCATTCTGAATCTCAATGATTTTTTTTCTTTGTACATATTTTTTTTTTTAAACTTTATTATTAGTTACTTTCTACATCTTTTTTTTCTCTAGTAATGTGGTGGTTAATATTCAAATTAAAGATGAATTTTTCTTTATTAGTGTATATTTGTTAATGAAGAGTTCTTGCGTGTATCAGTAGTTAAGAAATTCTAGAGATAAAATTTTATTTGTATGATTTTAATAAAACTATTTAATTAATTTTAATTACTAATATATCCAGTTTAACTTATATTGTGTTCTTATAAAAGATTATTTTCTTTGAGAACTCAATATTTGTAGCCATTTATGGCCGAAAATGGATATAAAAAGCTGTATGAAAATCATATATAATTATATATCTTGATCATAGCTATTTTTTCCACTATAAAAAAGAAAAAAAACTTGAACGGTTCGTGTTTATGGTACACCTTATGTTTGAGATTTAATGATATTGGGCTATATTTAAATGTTTATTCTACACTGTACCGATATCTATTCAATGAATTTTAAACTATAGATACGACTGCTGTAACTGTTTATTGTCACTGTTCTTTCAATTAATCTAAATTTAAACATCACGGTTGCAAAAAGTGAGATAGATCCCTGATATATTTAGATTCATCTGCAATTAGTGCGTAGAAGTAGCCGCGGACACAATAATTATTTTAAACGCTCGGCGAATAAATTCTGCGACAGCGGAGTAGACTGGCGCCGCGGCGGGGGAAGGTTAAACGTGTTTATACGAAAAAGGATTTAAGAGGAACGAGGCGCGTTGTCGAGAATACGTATCGGAGAGCGATCTCCAACGCCCACCTGGCCCTTATCTTCCCCTATGTGCTAAACTAGTGTAGTGCCATGTGTAAATAAACATTTTCTTACTAAATGTGAGAAGGGGGAAAAATGCGACTCACGTGAACTCCGTGAGCGAATTCGTCAACATCATAATTAATGAGTATTTGTATTTGAACTTCCTACGAAATTTAATTCCCAATCCTTCTAAAACTTATTATTTGTCTAAAAACCAACCTGTGTTAAGTTTTATTAGTTAATATAACCAACCTTTTTACTCATACTTGATTTTACATCAGGACTTACCCTTACTTCTATTGGCGTGTTTATTTTCGAACACATAACATTTTAGAACTACTTGCCATATTCCATTTAGAAAAATAACTAATTGCGGTTAAAAGCAGTAAAATTAAATATGACAGTACACATAAACACCTTTTTTTTTCTTTCCAAATTCCATGTTCAACTCCCAAAATATTATTTTTTCTTAAATTATTCTACATAATGTTCATTAATGTAAACTTAAACTAATATAAAAAAAAGTTTTGTATTTACACCTGATAATTCAGTTAATCACCCACTCCTGTTGGTCCAATATTTTTCAATGACTTCCTTAACCTTTCTTTTTACATTTAAAAGCTACATAGCAACCTTCTTTAGAAATAACTGAATACTATTGCTTGTTTATCCTGTAGACACATACGGCTCTCTCTCGCGCGCGCGCTCGTGTTTGTGTGTGTGTATTTGTGACCACCATTGATGTTATCAAATGATGTCGAAAGAAATTTTTTAAAAAAAATCCAGTAATGAGGAGGTCTCCTGAACTTCACCCAGGATACTGGTGAAATTGATCGATTCTACAAAGCGGTGTGCATAGAATACATAGTGTATGCACATACACACACCTACACATCCCTGACTTTCTGCAGGATTGGACACATCCCATTTTGTCCAACTGAAATTTACTAACTTATGATATGCTCAAAATAAATAATGATTATATATGTTTAAAGAAAAAGCGATTGATTAATTAAAAGCCTAAATCTCCTAAGACGAATAAAAACTTCATCAATACACCTAACACACACTTAGATAGAATCACATAATACACATTGACATTAATATCACACTATTGCGTAGTAGAATGTATTGACGCACTGTAAAACTCCTTTGTATTGAATTATTATTTAAATTAGTTCAAAGTTATGAAGTTATTAAATTTTGAGTGATTTGTTTAGTCAATTGAGTTCACGAGATTTCTTAATTTTTATTCAGTGATTGTTATTCTGCTGTGTATAGTCAGCCAGAGAGTAGATTCTCAAATATGTATGTAATCAGTACTATTTTGATATTATAAAAATGGCCGTTTTAAAAAAAAAAAATTATTTGAAAGGGAGCCAGTAGAAGTTATCAAGACAATATTCTTGTTATTTTAAAGATTAACTGCAATTTAGTTTAATTTGAATGCGCTAATACAGTAATAATAATACAGAATAAAACAGATAAACAAATGTTTTGTCATAAATAATGTAATTTAGGCGATTAGAACTGGAAACACATGATGAGATTCCTGAGAAAAAGAAGTGGGGTTTTTTTTCGTTAAATCCCAGAGACAAGGGGAGGAAAAAACCCCTGGCTGCCAGATGCATGAGCTAAGAAGATGCAACCTCCTCCCACCCTTGTGCAGGGTCAAGGGGTCGTCGGCCTTCGGCTCATTTCTCTTCTGAAACTTCCATCTTGGAAATATTAATATAATATCATTTATATAGTTTTATTTATTTATAATATTTTTAATTAGAAGAATTTTCAATCAGATTAGTATGATACTTTCAAAATCAAATGGAGTACTGCTCATAAAATTGTGATTTCAAATAAATTAGAAAACAAATGCCAGTTACAAGCAGCTGATGATTTAGAATGAGTTCTTATATAGTCTTTCTCCAATGAATGATCTTATTTAGTATGAAAGTATAATATGTTCAAAAATTAAGGGAACTAATAAAATATAATTATGGTCTTAATAAAATATTTCTTCATTTCCAATATACATATTAACATACACACATGTTAAATGTTAAGCATAGAATGAATTAATTTCTTTAATAATAATTTAATACATTAAATTAAACCCCAATATTAAAAAGTTATTTGTATCAGGTAATTTCATATTTTTGATCGCATCTTTAACAGATGTTTTATTAATGTCATCTATTTAATAAATATTTATTTATTTAATGATCAAATTTTGTTATTGGAGAATATACTTTGAAAAATAGAAGGGATATATTTATATTTACATGGAATGTTAGGTAGGTAGGATGGGGTTTAGGGGCGATCAACCCTTAGATTATTACGCCCCATGGAATGTTAGTCTTTAGTTTGCATTTCAATCCTGATGGCTATAGAAAATAAACTGAGGTTATTTTTGTGCGACTTTTTTTTCATTTTTTTTTCTGGCCTAAATATCCAGAACCTGAATTTATGGTTCATTTCCTGTATGTTTATTTGCCGATGTTGTTACAGATATCGTTGTCTTTATATAATAGTCGAACAAATATCTCCTCCCCGTCATCTAAATCTTGGTACATTGAACATTTCTCATGATGATAACTTAGAAAATAACGAAGCTGTGTTTGTTACAAATGTAGTAATACCGATGCTCAATACAAAATGGAGGAAATAATTATTTTAAACTGTTGAATGGGGTTGTTTTCTTGTCAAAGCTCAGATTGTTGTCCTATTTTTAAGATTGTTATTTTCCTTGTGAATAAACCTTTGTGTCTTTTATTTCTTACCTGCGATATCATTTTGATTTATACATCTGGGATGGATTTATTATGTGTTCATACTTCTCCACTTGTAAACTTATTTTTGAAGTTATGAATTAAGTTAGTTAAACTATTTTCTTATGCTTTGCTCTTGGTGCAAGGAAAAACTCATTTCTAATATTTTTATCTTTTCCAATAACGAGTAGAATAATTATTATGTCATATGGCTTAATTCTAATTATCCTTGTTTTACATAAATTGAGTTACTTATGAATTTTTATATACTTATCAACATAGTATATTGATTCGATATCTCCAAGTAGAAAAGTTATATCTGCGAAAGTTTCTCTTACTTATTTTGAAGTTCAAAAATGTCTTTGTCTCTGTTGTGTTTTCGTACAATATGTTTCTCTGAAGTTTAGATTCTTCAGTGTGTCTGTATGCATTGCATTTTCCCCCCGAAGTCACACTTATGTCGTCCAATTTTGCGGAAAAATCTGTTATCACTTTTTTCTTCTCCTTGGGCATTACTGCTACGATTTTTTCCCCTTAAACTTTTACAGTCTTTTCTACAGGAATAAATACAAATATTTTATTTTTATCGCCCTTTTTTTCACATTCCCAAGTCTCTTTTTTCCCTGTTTTCTTTTCATTATGTGTGTTCAACAACATAACTGATGTTAGACATGATTTCTGATCTTACTCACCAACTCTTTCTTTGCGATTTGGATAGATCTCCAAGGGTTTGCCGCCTACTATTTGTGGAGCGGAAATATACCATTCCAGTCCTTCAGACTTCAGACAGCCCATGAGAGTAGTACCCGCTCGACCACAAGAGTTCAGAGCCAGCTGATCCAGTCATTATGGAGTATGGAAGAATACTGTATACGCCGAAGTAGAATTGCGAAAATCGTCACATTCCCACGTATTACATATCCTGATCTTATATTCTCAGAGGTAATTGAACATACTACAAGAATCTTCGGTGGAGGGTGAGAGGTTTATCCCCTCACAACAAAAGGAGAGTGGAAGTGAAAATCCTCTCCCCCCCCCATTGATATCCGCAGGAATGTAAACACGCGAGACGAGGATCTGGGGGGCCTAATTTTAGAGCGGGGTTTAAAAAAAGGAGGGTCAGAAGACTTGGGCAGTAAGCAGTACGGGCTAACTCTCTAAAAATAACTCTGCTAAATACATCGAACCTAGAGCTAATATGTAGAGAACCTCCCTGTGGTTCGCAGGATACAGGAATAAAGGTTCGTCTGTATTTAATATTTTATCAAGACAAAAAATAATGAAATACTCAAAATAACTATGTATTTAAAATACCATTATTATCTTTATGTAGTTATACGGAACTACGTATTACCTATCTTTTCATTGATATAATTAATGCATAATATAGATAAGGTTTGCTTTGACAAAGAAATCCTTGTCTAATAAAGATAAGAATTAAAATTGGTGATGGTATGACAATTATTTCTGTACTTAAGGGGATAAGCTATATACATAGCATTTTTTTTTTAAATTCTCATTTATGAATTTTAAAAACCCTCGAATTACAATTATAGGTGAAGAGAATAGTGACAAATATATTAAACTAACTTCTGTCAAATTTCTTTTGATCAATTTTTCTATTTTTTTTCCTGAAGTTCAAAATTGCACAATAGAAGTGCAATGCTAATTGATTTAGGCATTACTCTGATGTTTATTTTTTATTAAATATACTTATATGATTACACTGGTACTAAAGGATATAGAGAATTTATGTACAGCAGTCTGGAAGTTTTATTATCTTAGTAGAACACCTTAGTTTGAAACTTCGCATTATTCGCGTTAAAACAACAATCCCGAAAATTGCTTTCATATTCAAGCAATTAAAACCATTCTTATAAATATAAAACCTAAGGTAAGAGCACATTGAGATCTTTGAATCCTAATTATTCTAAATCAATTTAGGGGGTAATTCTAGGATAGCTGATGCATTCTAGGATGGCTGATGAATAAAAGAAAAAAAATTTTATGTTTAAAATAAATATTTTAAATATTTATTTTAAATCAAATTTACTGGCTTCTAAATTTGTAGTGAATTTACTATTCGTATTTGTCAATGAATTGAACAAAGACCCGCATTAAAACACTCACAAAATATGGAAATGTTATTGCTTCACCTTGAGGGGCCACATAATGACTACCATAGTGCTTTTTGAAAAAATGGTATGGTTAAATTGAGTAAATACACTATGCTATGTCACACAAAAATAGAAATAAATAAAAAATATTAATTTAATATCTTTTTTTTTT
>KZ808291.1:146686-158442 GCA_000696205.2 Oncopeltus fasciatus
AAATGCACCGGCCCGGATAGCAGGGGATCCAGGTTCGAGTCCTGGCTGGGACAGTTAGATTTTTTATTCTGTTCCCTTGCACTAAAAATTATATATTTATTTATATTCATACACATATTCATGTGTGTTATCGAGCTGATTTACAGATAAATCTAGTTAGTTATTGAGGATTTTGGTCAAATAATTTGTTCATTAGTTTAAGCCAATATTCCAAGAATATATTTTCTTTTCATCAGGGCTAAAAATATACCCCTGTATTATACAATTTTGAATAATTACTATTTATAAAATTAATAAAACTATTATGTCACATATGCAATTTGTCATATATAAGTAATTACATTTTTTTATTACTATTTTGAAATTTCAGTTAATTTTTAACATTTAAGAGAGCCAAAGCTCTCTAAATGGGCCTAGGCTAAATAATAATACAAATTCGCTGATCATGCTCAATAACCAACTAATTATATATATAAAGCTTATGAAGAGATGAGGCAAAAGTTTTAACTTTTTCTTTATGAAATTTAATTCTAGCCTTTTAATGTATAAGTTCAAAATTTGACCAATAGGAGAGGAGGATTACCTGAAATGTCAAGTGTGAGTGCAAAAAGTTTTTTTTTTTTTTTTTTTTTTTTTTTGTTACGTGGGAGTAATATTTAGATTAGTGTAATAAAACACAATAATGATTTTGTTTACTAATCATTATTGTGTTTTATTACACTTTTTTTTTTTTTGTTTTTTTGTTTTTTTTTTGTTACGTGGGAGTAATATTTAGATTAGTGTAATAAAACACAATAATGATTTTGTTTACTAATCATGTAAATATTTAAGAAATTACTGAGAAGTATAAAAAAAAGTAGAAGTAGGGATTTACCAGTTCCTCCAGTTTTAATTTTCGGTCTAAAAATTGCAAGTAGTTATTTTTCTTAGTACTAAATTCGGTTCTTCTCTCTTATATGTTAAAAAATAGAATGAGTTCGTTATCCTGAAAAATCATACGTATAGGAGTAGTTGATTACCTGAAATGCCAAGTGAGACACTTGGTGGTGGGCGTAATATTAAATAAGTTTGATTTGTTAATTGGTAAAATATAAAATATATAAATGTGGAGGTTTACATGACACGGAAATTTCAAATGCAAATATCGATCAACTGTGATACCGAGTAATCAATATTGCTTACGTAGCCTTTGCGTGAAGGACTTTTCTCAAACCAGTTGAAAATAGAGTCGATTGAAGAGGTTGCAACGCTTATTTCTGATATAAAGGAGCTTTGCGATTGTCCTTGTACATGGCGTCCTCATGTAAGTAAGGAACTCGGCACTCTCGAAGGTTACTGGCTATCGTCTCTAGGTCAGATAAAAAGAAGGAAACCAATCCCCACGTGCTTCGTTTCTTGTTATTACGTCTTCGTACGTTACTGCTGCGTACCATTCTTGTGGATTTCCTGATCGCCGCCCGACCGCTGGGGGTCGCAAGGCTGTCGCTATTTTGGCGAGTTTTCCGTTGGCGATTTCTCTGCGGCTAACCCATCTCTCGGGAACTGTAAGTCTTGTATCTGATTCTATTGATTCTTTGGCGTTTTTTTGCGGGAGTCAGAAGCCGGCAAAAGAAGTCCTGCACGCAGGATCTGCGTAGATCTAGCAGATTCCCCATGTTCCATATAGATGGACATGATTGAAAGTAAATCACAAGTCGGAGAGAGCAGTGATCATGAAAGGAAAGACTGTTCATCGGAATGCAAGAAGTACTCAGCCGTAGTAGTTGTCTTCCTTAATTATCTTTTCTTTTTTTTCTTCTTGTTTAAAAAAAATAAATGTTATTTTATTATATGTGATTTCAACTAAAAATAAATTCTTCAGCAGTTTACAACAAAATAATTAAATATATTCAGTTTATGAATATAAGAAAATAAAGATGGCCCACGAATAACTCAAAATTGCTTTATTTAATAGTTTCTTAAAAAACAGTTGTTAAAAAAAAATCATATTGAACATGCATAATTACATTTTTTAATATAATTACCATTTTTTTAAATATGTATATGTTAGTCATAAAGCTGAAGATAACAAGGGTATTAAAATTTTAAATTTTATCTTCTTCTAACCCCAACAGTCTATCAAAAAATTCAGCCATTAACAAATTTTTTTTTCCAAATTCGCTAATTAAATGGTACTAATCTTAAAAATGTGAATTTCTATTTTATTTATTACATGGAGATTATCATAACAGGATTTAGCTATCATATTTCAGATTGATAACAATATTGTGATTTTCACTAAATCCATAAACTGGCCTTATACGTGTGCTGCAATTTGGTTTTTCGTTTTGTACATTTCCTGTAGAGAAATCAAGGTACTCACGTTGGTATCATGACGCGACTTTTGAAATTTCAAGTAATAATCTCCAATCTATAGGGAAGAAACTAAAAATATTGCCCTTTAAAAATTGTTTGTGTTCGTCTGTGTATATGTAGGTGCGTGGGTGCGTTCGCGCCCGCTAATGTGTGTGTGTGGGAATCTAGATTCCGCAAATTTTAAATGATAAATACTAATGTGGAATTTGAGCTTTTTCTTAACTTAGTTTGTTAATGGCGGAAATATGTCGGGGGGATGGGGGTTAAGAGGAAGTTTTAAATGTAATATTTCCGTTATCATTTTCATTACTTTAAAATTTGTATAACAAAATGAGTACAATGTATAATTTTACAACATTTATACTCTATAACAATAAAAAAAACAAAAACCCTCCCCCCTATCGTTACAGATAGTCTGAAGCATAGCTTATACATACATTTTACACTTATTGTTCTCTTTGACTTTGAAGCATAATTTAGTCATTATCAATATTTTTAAGGATTTTTTAATCATACTTTTTTCTCTTTTATTTGGAGTTTATTGTAAAAGTTTTCTAAAAATTTTTAGAAACACCTGATTTTAAATAACGATATCTTTAAAATTGTTATAAATACCCAATATTAGCACTCAAGCAGCTTTTCATTAAGTGCTACGGAGGTTATTGGCTTGAAAGGTTTGCCAAATACACAATTTTGTAATGTGTAGAGATATGATTTGTTGTAACAATTTTTTCCCTTATTTTATAGATTTACGAAAGTTTAAAGAAATACGACGTTTCCCCATGTAAAATAGTGAAGTTTTGCTTGATGCTACTTCCTTCTGGAGTAAAAGTGTGAGTTGTTTAAAACTTCTCTGCTTCACTGTGGAGAAACCTTTGTTCTTTTCCCTTCCATCGCGTAATAAAATATGTCGCAAAAAGCGATCTAATTGTTTTAAAAAAAATATAAACCATCAGGTTGGGGGGAAATATATACTTAATAATTTTACTTCCTTGATAATTTCGAAGTATCGACTATATAAGTATCGAAGTTTCGATTCATTTTTTATTATTTGCATAGAACATCACCCGAGGTGTAGCAACTTCGCAGTACCTACTTGAGAAAATGTAGGTTTTGAATTTGGTAGGATTATTTATTTGTAAATTTTCTCATTTATACTGGTTATCGCAGGTTGCTAGAAAAACTCTATAATCTAGCTACAACAGCCAGAAGTAAAATTCTAAATGCAATGATGAAATAATTAAGTTAGTTTTAAGCGAATATAGAACTTTCTGCAATTGAAATACGTATTTCTGCAAAGAAATTCACTGTTGGATAACTTCTTTCGAAACTAAATTTAATAACAAATGAGAAACAGCTCCAAAATCGCCCCTGAAATTATTTTAAACAATTATTTTTGATTAATTTAGGTTTTATATGTTTCTTCATGTGCCTTTGTGAGAAAGGATTGCATACTTTAAACACTACATGTATTATTCGTTGCATCTTCCTAATTAATAACTTGAACAGCTGTTTAAGACCTACTTTTTTATTGACTTTTTACTTTTTATACAGATTACTATGTATAATATAATCATAATCTTGTGTAAACAGAAAAAGAGGTAAAATGTTGTATACCTATTCTTCTCGCAGTATAGCAAGAAAATCCTTTTGGTTTCGGAATTATGTTCACCTTACGTCAGATAGAGGCAATTAGAAGATAATTAAAATTTCCATAATATATTCATTTGAAATAAAATCAACTTAGAGATTGTAGCAAGTTACTTATGTAAATTATTTACTTTTTTATTGATTATTTACATAAATGATTTATATGGCATGGTATAATATTGCTTCGGCGCAGTTATACCATATACAGTCACGCCTTGCATGTTATTAACTAGCGAATTACCTGGCATCATATATATTAGATTTTTAAATTTAAATTCTATGACTGTTTAATATTTTAACTTTTCTGAATTAAAAAGCGAAATAAAAAGTACTTCATTCACATTAATGTCCGAAGAATCGTTGAGGTAAAAAAAAATATTACTAATTTAATTTATAAATATTTTATTTGGCTGTGGTTTTTTATCCCACGTAAATTTCAAACAATTAATGAGAGGGAACAGAATAAAGNTATTGGTGAGTAATTATTTTTTTATCTTACTTCCACTTAGTAAGGTCACTCTTTGATCAGAGCTTTGTCAATATCGTCAGAATAAAGTTATTTCACATGAAGTGATATATTTAAATTTAATAATTGTTGCCCCTTTAAGTGACTACCAGAGAACTAAAAATTATTTATTTTATTTGCATTTTCTTATTCAGTGGTGTGTAAATTTTTTTTTTTTATCTTAGCCATGAGTTGTTTTTATTCACACGTTTAAGTTAGTTACTGGAAATAAAGACATATCCATATTAATTTATTTAATTCTGGTTTAATGCAACGTTGCGATATTCATGATGTGTTTTGATTTTTTATTGTATTTAAATTTAGTTTTATTTTATTTCCATTTATTATTTGATTTGCTTTGCTAGCAGAAGGCTAATGTTTATTTAATATACTTTTTTTGGACGATAACCTAAGAGTTAAATAATTCTCACGACGGAATTTTTGAAATACTTTTGATATTTTATTCGATCTTACGAACTAGACACAAAAATTATAAATTAGAGGGCTTTTGACTGTAGATGTAAGTAGATGTTATGTAGTTGAAGTTCGGTCAAGGTAAATCCAAGAAATACAATTTTAAAAATATGTACTTTTTATTATTTATTTAACGTTGGCAGGTTTGGACTTTCATTTTATGCCATCTTCAGGGCTATCACGAAGGAGAGAAGGGACCTGGATACCATATTCATGAATATTACATTACATTACAATATAAGCCGAATCGTTTAGAGATAATTGAAAAAAAAATACACATTTTTTAAATTGTATTTTTTGGATTTTCCGAACACCAACTAAAAATCATCTACCAAAAATGATAAATGTCTCTAAAATTTATGTATATTTATTTATAAATATTATTTATTTTGTGGTCTTTAATCCCACGTAAATTTCAAACAATTAATGAGAGGGAATTTCAAACAATTAATGAGAGGACAGATAGATTTTTTTATTCTGTTCCCTCTCATTAATTGTTTACTAATTTAATTTTGGATTTTTGGAAGGCCCCACTTGTGGTCAAACAATTCACTGGCTTGTGGAACATGCATTTGAATGACCATTTTAATATGGGTACTCTTCTTTGTTTTATTAAATATGATAAGAATAACACTTAAATATTGTTGAGAATTAATTAAAACCGTTACTGCTGTTTGTATTCACAAATTTTTGTGCATATTTTCGAATTTTGCGTCTGTTTATGTAATAGTACGAAAACCTGACCATGAAATATACTCTTGAATGCTTATTGCACTTTAACGTTTTATTGTGGTAATGTCAAGCATTTTGCGGTTTATAACCATGTTTGTGCTCTTAAAACATTCCAGACATGCATAGCGTCCCCCCCCCCCCCAGATTCTAGTTTTAATGGCTGGGAAATGTTTGTTTTCCAAGTTGTTAATTTTTCTTTCTTTTTTGACTAGTTTTTTTTTCTTTTTCTTTTTTTGTCACACTCATTTCAAAATAGGAAGGATGGAGAGTCCAGTTGTCAAACGATTGTTTTTGAAACCAGTGTCACCTAAATCAGTAGATTTCCTTCCTGGCTCTCATTCATGTTTTTTTTTTTTTTTTTTTTTTTTTTTTCATTATTCTTCATTATTTAGATTTTTTTGTTATGGTGACAGCAAAGAAATCAAGAGGAAGATGGTTGAATCAGTAGTTTGACTCACTCCCGAAGCTCGGAATTGAATGAAAACGAGATGGAAGACACTTTAGTACGGATGAGAGAAAAAATGAAAGAAAAATCTGGAGTGATGGAAGGGCTCTGTCTGTAACCGGATTAGGTATGGGATCGAGAGGGATTATGGCACTGCTCGCAGTACTTGGGGTGAGGTGACGAAGAGCCCTCACCCGGCACTAAATATGTCAATTTCTTTTAGGGGTGGCTCTTTCTCTCCACACCCCCTCCCCCCTTTCTCACCCTAAAACTGATAATTAAATGGTTTTTGGCCCGGCTTGGTTCTCGGTCTGGCTGCATATTGCAGGGCGCCCACTTAGCAAATTGGACGACGAACGGGGAGGAATGGGGCTAGGACACATCCCGCTAATTCCATTGGTAGGCCATCGGGCCACGCCTACCCCTTCCACTGGAACCCCGCCAATCACCTTCCTCTCCTGCAAAAGGCTTTTCCTATCCCTCTCTGCATATCAACAAATCATCTTTAACAGGGTTTTTATTGCCGAACCTAAGTGGACTCATCGCAGCATTAATTCAAAGGCAGATCCAAATTCAGAAATGTATGTTCCAGCCATCAGCTTCCTTTGAAATGAAAAATGGTGAAAAAGATTCTTCTAATTCATACAGATTACGGATGGCAATTATCTTAATAGTTATTACAAAGTAGATATTATCGAATTGCTGTTAGAAGAAACCTGAAAATTTTAGATTTTTTCGAACAATCTTGTTGTTCATATGATCTATTGAATTTATTATTCCATTGAATTTATTTATCTAATTTATTGAAAATCTGTCGGTGCATATGGAGAACGTCTAAAATCATTTTAAAACATTTTTTTTTTCCAACGCTCCTCAGAATATGTTCGAGACATACTTGTGTGGCTCTGCCAGAGGATTAGGGCTGAGAAGAGTCAAGGGCCCACTGCAATGTCATTAATAATGTCTGTTTGTTTATTACACTGCAACCCATACATTTAACGGTCGGTTAGGCGAAAACATTTTCAATAAATTTATTTTTGCTACAGTTGTTAAAGAATAATTTAGAGCTGCTATGTTGCAATTCTAATCAGAAATGAGAAATTCCCTGCCTAATTTCTCTAAAACTCTGTTCGTTTGAAATAAGCCTTGCAGAGTTAATAAACCATGATTAAGTCCTAAAATTATTATAAAAATTTTAGAAAATTTTGTTAGAACGAATCGTTATTCTTGATTGCTATTGTGAAGTTAAAAGAATATAATTAAGGTAGAATAAAATTTTGACTTTTTCGGCTAATGTATCTTTAATCTCTATTTTATAACGGGCGTGGTTTAAGTATGGTCTGAATGATAGTTGAGAAATTGTTTCCACATATGCAAAAAAACATGTTTTATTTTTTAATTTTATAAATATTATTTTTATTGTGGAATTTTATCCTACGTACATTTTAAATATTAAATGCAAGGGAACAGAATAAAACGTCTAAATGTCTCAGCCAGGGATCGAACCTGCATGTCCTGCTAACCGGGCAAGCGCGTAAATGGCTAACGCGCTTGCCTGGATAGCAGGAGATCCAGGTTCGAGCCCTGGCTGAGACAGCTATATTTTTTATTCTTTTCCCTTGTATTTAATTGTTCACGTTTTATTTTTGTTGCATAGTAATCCTTTTTGATTTTTCAGCATTTTCAATACGAGACAATATTACAAAATTTATTGTTCGTGAAGTTGCATCATTTGCTATGTTTTTACCTTTTTTATTTCTTAAATTAATTCAGTATTAGTAGTATTCTTGTTGCAATTAACTTAGGAAGAAATGTTATAAAAATAAGATTTGCTTTCAACTGTCTTTAAAGATCAAATCAAACTATTTAAGAAGTTAACTGGCTACAAACAATTAATCTATTTATTATGAAGCTATTTATTTACAACAATTTAATTTTTCCACTTTGGACGGAATTTTAAAATAAAATAAACAATATTTTTTAAAAATTGCATATTACAATATTTTCAAAGTTTGCCAATAAAATGAGTGTGTTATTTTTGTTTTGTTTTTTGAATGCATTGAAACCTGTTTTTAATATCCATTTAATGTCTGAATTTTATCCTTCTAAAAACACATTTCTAGTTACTCAATTTAAATGTTTAATTGAGCATAGTTCGATTACCAGGATTTCTGATCTGTAGTCACAGTGCCTACTCAGAGAACACTAAGAGTTTCAGTAAATTTCTGTCTTATTTCGATGGTTCTATGATTTTTGTTTCATAATTTGTGTTACATAAAGGGCAGCTAGAGTTCTGATGACAATGTAATTATTAGCGTAGGATTCAAAAGAGCTTATAACTTTAAAAAAAAATGTTTTTCAATGTAAAAACATATTTACATATATGCATATCTATATTTGACATTCTTATAAAATAATGAAATCATAGTAGTTATTTTAGGTTTCTTCCTAAAACGTTGTATTAAATGTTTTATGTTTAATATTGGGCAGGAGTGCGCCAGAGTTAAAATATTTATTTACATTTAGTATTGTAAATTACTATTCTTAATATTACACGCATATTTTATTACGTATTATTCGTCTAGATTTATNTATATATATATATGTGTGTGTGTGTGTGTGTGTGTGTTTGTGTGTGTCTTATGTATGTTTTAGCCTATGAAAACAGGCGACAGTTTTCACTTTTTCATTATGAAATTGAATTCTAGCCTTTAAATGTACCACGAGCCAAATCGGACCAATAAGAGTGGAACATAACCTGAAAAGTCAAGTGTGAAGACAAACTGTTTTTCTAGCAGGAGTGATATTTAGTTTAGAGCAAAGAAATTGTTTACTAACAACAAAAATATTTAAGAAATTACGGAGTGAATTAAATTATAATAATTTAAATATGTTGGGGTTAATGCCAGGCTTTACTTGGCTAACCTTTTTACTCACTGTCCTTTCGTACTATAGAAACCAGAACTATTTTTTCACAACCTTTTTTTGGGATTGATTTTTTTTAAATAAATAAGTACAAATTGTTTATTTTATTTTTTTAAATTTAGTCTGCACGTTATTTTGTTCTCTCCAAAATATTAGGATAACAGTTTGTTTCCATAAAAATTTAATTAATTTTTGATTTTTACATTTTCTTCGTATCGGATACTTTCTTGGTGCTAAGGCAGGTGCCACTTGAAGAGGACATCTGGTGAGTAGCTCTGGCTGGACTTCTGAAACTGATTTTTTCTCCTACTTGCGGTTGGACCTAGGGCCACATTAGCTGGGTGAATGACAGGCCTACAAAGGGTGCCTTACCTGCCGCTGGCCTCTCAGCTGATACACTCCAACCCTTGCCACCCTCAATGGGGATGAGCTTACTCGTCTTTCGCGTCTCCCACCACCTGCTGTCTTCCTTGCGAGAATCATCTGTGGAATGTCGCAGTGAGCCACTTGGAACGATATAACGATCGATAAAACATACAAAATCGAGATAGTGTTTGCCAGTTACAGTCTCACCTAATCAGGCATATAACTCAATATTGAACAAGAAATGCAAAGAGAGCAAAAAAAAAAAAAATCTCACTACCTCAGCCGGAACTCCTGCTTTTTATTTTTATTTTCTGACTCCTTTTGCTTTTCTGGTTTAAAATTTAACGTGGGATTACAAACCATAAATATAATCATTATTTAATAAATAACTCAATATTTATTTTTAATAAAATATACTTTTTTCGGTAGGGAATTTTTCAAAGAATATTGAACTATTGTGATTTTTCCTTCGCGATTTTTAAAAACGTTATTTGAAAGTTTTAGTTTAGTACCAGATATTTAAATATTTTTTTAGCTTTACACAAAATGTAATTGGTTTTTGCGAGCTTGAGCTGGAGGAATAATTGCTTCATATGCCCTCGTTGATATACTGGGCGGGTACATATACTCATATTAAGAGCCGTAGAATATGATATCATGCAGTCGTACATAAAAATGATATATTTATGGTTCCTCACGTAAGAGCTGCATAATTTCTCATTTTTAATTAAAGATTGATATAAGTAACAGGAATTGACGAAATTTAATTCTACAGCCTTTGAGAAAAATGATTGGTAAATAGTAAGACAACAAAGCTGTAGGCTGGGGAAGGACAGTGAGAGAAGCGCTCGCTTCTTGTTTCTCAGGAAATAAAGTTTGGTACCTACTGCATTCTTTAATTCTTGGTTACTCAGATAACAGCGAAGAATATTTACAATTCTTTGAAACATATAACCGTTCATTTATGATTTATAGAATTACAAATGAACGATTATAAATTATGGTCACCCGTTTAACCTCTCACCTTTTCCCTAACCGATTTCCACCGAATATCCATTATTTTATGGTTTTTCAGCATTAAGCCTATTTATGAGTTTTTTTGTATGTTATAAAACATGGATGTAATAAATTTACATTTTTTTTACTATTTTCTTCTATACGTTTTTATCGTAACACTAATAATAACGAAGATATTAAGATTTTAAATTCTTTTATTTCTCAACTCCCCTCCCCCTCATCGATTCTTTACCAATCCTAAGACGTAAGGTGAATGGGAAGGGGGCGGGGGGCTTATGGCTTATTCCTTTACAGCTATCTCATATTATGCATATGCTCCATTTACAGTTTTAAACACTGAACTGGTGAAGTAGAGTGGGGTTCAATCCAGATTTTTTCTTCAGCCGTAGTAAATTTTTATGGCACAGTTTTAAGAGGATAATTACTCTCACTACCTTATTTAGGGCTTCTCCGACTTTTTTTCAGTCTAAAAATTGCTTGACGTTTTGAAGGGCTTTTATGTATATTTTATGCGCATTTAATTATTTGTAGTGATAATTAACAGTACAAAATGGGGGGGGGGGGAGTCAAGCTATCCATGTAGGGAACTGGAAGGCTACTATAAAATATCAAAAATGACTTGTAAGGGGTGTTCCAGGTACGTAGGGGAGTGGGGAGGGCGCCACTGTCGGGGCTTTACGAGTCTGGCGCTTCCGAATGGCCAACCGTAAAAGTAATGACTTAATACGTCACCATAGCTCCTTCTCATGACCTCTCCATCTCCCGATGCCCCCCCCTCCCCCAGATCATGTCCAATCAATATTTCCTTTTCTTTTTTCTTTTTTCTTTTTATTTTTTTGTCTTCTCTCTCACATCTCGGAATATTTTAGTGGGACTGTAAAGGGGATGCAGTAAACTCTTTAAGATCCCCACTTTATAGGGCCATTGGGTAAGATCGGACGAGAAGGGGTGAGAACAGCGGCCAATATATTAGCTTGTCTCACCCCCACTGCCATCTCCCACTGTCACTCATCTAACCAAAACTTCAACAGGGAAGAAAAATGTTGACTGAACGTATCCTCTTGGACCTCCCTTATAAAAATAGGGAACTGAAAATTATGAAAGTTTTAATTGTCCACAATTACCAATAATATTGTTCGTGTAATTATTTAATAAAACATAAACTCTGATTCATAAGTAAATATTTAGTAGAATTTACTAAAATTATATCTATGTCTTAGTGTTTCTCTCACTCTCTCTCTCTCTCTCTCTCTCTCTCTATATATATATATTTTAGGTTTCTTCCTA
>KZ808291.1:158629-179726 GCA_000696205.2 Oncopeltus fasciatus
TCGGTTAAATTCCCCGAAAATTCAAATTATTCACGGGGAATTTAATAACTTATCAGACTTGTCCCGTTAGCATAAGTGGTAAATGCACCGGCCCGGATAGCAGGGGATTCAGGTTCGAGTCCTGGCTGGGACAGTTAGATTTTTTATTCTGTTCCCTTGCACTAAAAATTGTATAAAGTTTACTTTATGGATTTATTTTAGATACTGCTGGCTTCTGGAAGTACAATTAATCCATCATTACCCGTTGATATTAAGATCTTAATAGCTTTCTGTCAAATTCTTATCAATTTCTTAGCTATTGAGGTCGATCTTAAGAAGCAATTTAAAAAAAAAAAAAAAAGTTTATCGATCCTTGCAGGTGTCAGAAATGTACTTTATAAAATTTAAGACTCACTACATACATTTGCCTTTCAACCCTTAGCGTAGAACGCAAGTCCTATTTTTTTGAGCTGACATTTTGAATTTAAGGTTATCATAACTAAAAAAAAAAAAAAAAATAAAATAATGAGTTCATTTACGGCTACAAAACAGACTGATAGGAGGAGTTTTACGGTAAAACATTGATAATATCCCCATTATTGTTTACAATGAAAAAAAAAAAGAAAAGAAAAAAAGAAATTTTGAGATTGGCTACTTACTGTATTTGATGTTCGTTAGTTTTTAGACATCAGCAAATATAACATTAGCATTTTGTTTAATAAATTCTTATTATTTGATTATTTATTATTTCTAAACATTGAAACATCTAAATTAAATTCTTACCTCCCTATTAATTACAAAACTAAAATATCTCTATAGTTTGGTAGCAAAGTATTTTTTCGATCATGTCTAACGGAACACTCTTATATGTGCTGCTTGTGCACTAGGAATTGTTATTAAGTTTGGAAAAAGCATGTTATGTAACATATTTATTTATTATTGAATTGATAAAAAAAGGAAATGTGTACTAAATTTTCAGAGTTATAACCTACTTCTGCTGCTTCTACAAATGTATATACAGCAGAGAGTGGTGGGAGGGGGATTTTAGGGTGAAGAACCAAACTTTTGGCGAATAGGATCAGATGGAGAGGTAGTTACGGGGGGGGGGGGAACTTAAATCGGAAAATTTGCATTTTTTTCTAGGCTATTTATTAGTCCAGGATGACATTTAGTATCCCTGAAGTTCCATAATTTTACTATTTTGTATTCTGTTCGTACGACAATCATTTATTATAAGATGGACCCATTACCCCTAAAAGAGTTGAAATGTAGATTTAAAATTTTAATGTGCTAAAAAAAAAAAAAAAAAAGGAGAAGCCAAAAAAAGCACCTCTTATCGACCTAGGGTTTGAAATATTCAAAATTTTATAATTTTTGTTTTCTTAATTTCTAACTTGTATCCTAATATAAGATATATTTTATATGATCATAGCTAAAATTACACATTTAAAACGTAAGGAATACATTTTTATAAATATTTTTTAATGAAATTCTTATAAAATTAGTTTGATTTGTACTAAAGGGATTTAGACGATTAAAAGTGAGTTAGTTATAGTCAAATTAAGTGTTAAAATGGTTATAACTTTAATACACATTGGACCCGATTTGATGGCACATTTGTACCTATGGATTTAACCAATAACAATTGTTTGGAAATATATATTTTTGTTGCTTTATTTTAAATTTCACACCATATGATTTTAAATAAATCGAAATTACAATGACTTCAATTAATTTTCTAAATTTTTTGTAAAAATATTTCTGTCAAATTGATTTAATGTAAATTAATAAATATATTTTAGATCAATTTGCAGCATTTTTACAAAGATAATGAGCCTAATTTTCCCTTTTTGGTTAGGCAGAATTGACTGTTTTTGTGCACAGTGGATGACTTGAGCAGACGCCTGGAAGGACGTAAAACCTCCCAGAGGGTCCTTCGCGAAGGACCTCCCTCGAAGACAGCCGGGGCTAGACTGGCTAGTTTCCCGCTCCTCCGGTAGGCGGCACCACCCCCTCTCACCACCACCGTAGTCTCTCTGATTAGGTTATCTACGTCACTTTAAGCGGGGAAGGTCGGAATAGATCGTCCTCGCACTCGGCTTTTCCACGATCTTTGAAGAAGTCTTCAATTTTGTCTAATGCAGAAATATTATGTATTTAATTTTAGTAAATATACTCAACTAATACAGGAACTAAGTATAACTAATACACCTCACACTAAATATAACTAATACACCTTACACTAAATATAACTAATTCCCCTCTCACTAAATATAACTTATAGACCTCTCACTAAGTATAACTAATACACCTCTCACTAAATACAACTAGTACACCTTACACTAAATATAACTAATACACCTCTCACTAAATACAACTAGTACACCTTACACTAAATATAACTAATACGCCTCTCACTAAATACAACTAATACACCTTACACTAAATATAACTAATACACCTCTCACTAAATACAACTAATACACCTCTCACTAAATACACCTAATACACCTCTCACTAAATACAACTAATTCACCTCTCACTAAATACAACTAATACACCTTACACTAAATATAACTAATCCACCTCTCACTAAATACAACTAATACAACTCACACTAAATATAACTAATACACCTCTCACTAAATACACCTAATACACCTCTCACTAAATACAACTAATACGCCTCTCACTAAATACAACTAATACACCTTACACTAAATATAACTAATACACCTCTCACTAAATACAACTAATACACCTCTCACTAAAAAGTCTCAGTCAGCATTATTTTTTTTTTAACACCAATGACTTTAGACAATAGGCTTACCTATTTCCCGATAAAAGCTGTTCAGAACAGATCTCAAGATCCCTTTGATTAATTCGCCACTAAATATGGTCTTATTTCGGTTATTTTAAATAGCATTTAATCATTTAAAAAATATAAACATTTCATGTAAATAATAAATAATGAATTAATAATATTGTTTATATAATTATATGAATATTGTTTAAGACTTACATAAACAATGTCCATATTCTAATTGTTTTTAAATGCCAAAATTCCTTAAAAATTGCATATTACAATATTTTCAAAGTTTGCCAATAAAATGAGTGTGTTATTTTTGTTTTGTTTTTTGAATGCATTGAAACCTGTTTTTAATATCCATTTAATGTCTGAATTTTATCCTTCTAAAAACACATTTCTAGTTACTCAATTTAAATGTNATTGTTTATATAATTATATGAATATTGTTTATGACTTACATAAACAATGTCCATATTCTAATTGTTTTTAAATGCCAAAATTCCAAGATTAAGGTTGAGTTAATTAAGATTAAGTTTTCAAGGTTAATTTCAAATATATTTTGAAAATTTACAAACGCATTTATTCGTTTTTTAAGCATTTTTTTAAAATTTTGATCCGTATTCTGATTTTCACTTTTAAAACAAGAAAATTATTAGTTTCAATTAAAAATCGTAATCGTATATTATCACCTGATCTTTGAAAATTAGTCTCAATGAAGGAGAAAAAAAAAACAAAAACGAACTGTTCACTTACTAAATTATGAGTTATATGCTTACCAATCCGACCCAATGATTGTAAAATTCCATTATGCTCTTTAAGTTTTTATTTCCGTAACGCTAATAATAACGAAGATATTAAGATTTCAAATTTTGATCTCTGGGCCCCCTCCGACCATTTTAGTTATTAAGCAAAAGCTTAATTGTTATTATGAAATTATAATTTGATTTTATTAATTGCAGATATATATATGTATATATTAATGGGGTATTTTTCTACTATCTCTATTGTAGAATTGGTGGAATATCATTAAAAATTTTCAAATATCATGTCATCATGGGACCAGTGTGAATAAAATCATTTCCTGAAGCCTGTCAATATAAAGACTAAATTTGGTTTTTCGACTTTATTTTGCTAATAAATGAATTCAGTTTTGTTTTATATAAGATGAGAAGGGAAAGAATGAATTTAAATAAAGACGAAAATGTATCATAATTTACATAATCATAATTTCGTTTGAGTTACTAAAAAGTTTGCAGACAAATATGAAAAATCTTGAGTTCAAAAATTTACTTTCTATACCATTTTTACAAAAATAATTGTATATTCCATATTAGGTTTAATTATATTCTATATTATAATATAACTACGTTGGCATATCTCACATTTCTTCCCCTGGCAAGTATAGAGCCAGATTTAGTTGTATTTTCTTTACGCTCATTCTTCTCTCCGGATGGTAAATTAAATTTCCTCATTAAAACTTATTTATATCATAGTGAAAAGTGGGTACTGAAATGTTTCAGCTCCTGCATGCCGTACTTCTCTACCTATGAAGGCTCTAATCAGCTGATTGTGAAATAGAACATAATAAAAAAGAGGAACCATTGGAATATCTTGGAGTAATGATAACATACATCTTGAAAAAAATAAAAATCTATAAACCCTGCTTGACAAGAAAGAACTAATAGGAAGAAAGTTAGTTCTATAAAAGACCCAAAAATAAACATGGACTATAGAATAAAAAATGTTTTCGATCAAAACAAAATTAACATTGGATCAGCCTGATGTATTATATATCTCTTAGAAAAACTTGACGACGAAATCCTAAAAGTAGGGAGAGGAATTGAAGATATACAGATAAAGCAGGGGAGTGGAGGATAGCGCCAACTGAAGTGGTGTACAGGGAACTAGAGTCCATTACAGAAGAAGAGAATTTCTTTCTTTTAGCATCATCTTGAGGACGCCAGTTTGGCTAGAAGAATCATAGAGAAATTCTAGAAGCTGAAACAACAAGTAGGATGAATAAGAAAATACGAGAGAATTTGTAAGAACTAGAAATGACTCTCAATAATCTGCAAGAGAAAACAGATAATCTCAAGGAACTGAAGAACAAGAGAATAAGATTTACACGAAAAATAGACAAAAGCCAGTGTAAAGAGTATTTACAGATGAGGAAAGTTTAAAACGCTCAGAACGAATGAACATTGAACACTGTGCATTTGGGAAAGAACGGAACGTGTACTAATAGTGGTAGATGACTAGCGAATGATTGACTCAAGTGGTCCAACGAGAAAATTTAAAAAAGAAGAAATTAGCTTCCATCTCAGCGAATTTCAGGATTAACCAGCGGATTCTGGTCGACTGCTCGTGAAAACAAAGTACCATAAGCTATACCAAGTTTCGTGCTTTGTCTTCAAAAATTGCATGTAAGGATTCCTGTCGTGTACATTAATTCTGATGCAATCAGTAAGTCCTTCCATCCTTTTCTCTTTAGTCATCATCTCTCTTTCCATCTCCAGTTTGTCCTTAATACTCAGTCCAGTAAGCTAATGACATTATCATATAAGTAGCTTCACCCGACTCGAATAACAAATAAAAGTTTCAGTTGCGCAAATCAAGTTGGTTGTGCCCTTTTGCGACGCGCAACAGGTTCCCCCCACCACGACTTTCAGTCGTATCCCAGTATCTTCGTCACCCCCTTCCCCTTCTGCCTCTCGATCCGGATTGCGAGGGTGTAGGTGTGGTCCCCTGCGATCTTGGCAGCGAGTCAGGAGGTGTGTCCTAACCTCAGTCTATACATAGGCAAAGTAAATATACGTCAGATATAACTAATTGTGGCATATTTCTCTGACGTATGTGTGAGACGGGCTTATTACGTCCCAATGGGCAACTTCCACTAGTGGCCATATTATAATCCCTAATAATATTCCTATAAAGTTTATCAAGGAGCTTTATAATGTCTTATTATGTCTTTTTTTTCGTCAAAGTAAAAGTTTAAACATAATTTAATTGATATAACACTCATGGTTTTTATATTCGTTTTAAGACAATTTTAAAAAATTAGGCTTTAAAATAATGAATTTTTTTTTTTTTTTTTTTGCGAATTTTGATGAATTTGAGCCATTTTTGTTTTTCGATTTGTTATCCACTTCATAATCTTTGCTTAGGGATTTAAACATTTATACTTTTTTACATTTAAAAAATCTGTATTTATTACATTCTGCTTATAAACATCTTGTAATTTGATGGTTTAATACAATAGACATAAGAAAATAGAAATAAGAAAAAAGTATTAAATAAAATCAATTAAATGTCACATTGCATGGAGAAGGGGCCCATTGACACCACTCCCAATTTACTCTTTTAGGATTAATATGTAATCTTCCCTAAATATTTTCTATATCCACTACCTTGCTTGATATTTCAATGTAAAAGCAATTATATAGTCTGCAATATTTACTGTATTTTTCCTATGTTCATGATTTAATTAATCGAATTCTTCACATTGAAATTCTTTTCAATTGAATGTTATTTCTATGTTAAAAATTATTTTCGAAATTAATATTTCTATTTTACTCAAGGGAAAGAACTTCAGAAGAAGTAGGAGAAATACAAAGAATCCAACCATTTAATCCAAAATTAATAGATATTTTTCTATAATCATTTGACTTCCTCCACTTCTTCCTTTTCTAATTATATTCCCATACTACTCTAACCTATTTGAACAGGTGGAATCAATTATAACCCTTACAATCCTTCTCAGACGGAAATAGTCACGTGACCTGGAACAAAATTCTATTAAATTAGGGAGTCGTGTCACTGGTCACCTTCTCCTAAACAAAGTTTCTAATTAGTAAATTGTTTTCAGTTTGCAATCGAGTGATAATATATTATTCTTAACAGTCTATAATAAATAAATAAGTTAATATACATACAAAAAAACTGAGTGGATGATATTCTGCAGTCTTAATTTTTAATAATTTATGCTACTGAAAATTTAATTTATTTAAATTGTGTCCCCTGTATCTGTAGCGCAGCTAGAGGGAGCCACTGACGTGGTCTTTGCACGTTCACCACATAACATTCACTCCAATTGTATGTAAATCACTGTTTTCCCATGCCATTTTATCAGTGTTTCTAATGAATCTGTGCTGTTGTTATTCGCTCCTTGCCTGAATCTCCCAGCTATTGATAACTCTCTGACCTTTATCTCATCAAGCCTCACTTCTTGAATAAACTCTTTCAGTTTGTCTCTGTGCTCTAACATTTTTTTTTTTTTTTTTTTTTTTTTTTAAGGGTATTTACTATATTCTTGGTTTCATACTATTTTATTTTTATCTATTTATTTATTACTAGTAAAAGCAGAAATATCCTGACTTTTTATTGATTGTTGAAGATGAACTCAAGAGATTTGTCTGCCGATTTAAAGAAATTTACCTTTTTTTTTCGAATTTTTACATTTAAGGTTTCTAAATCCCTTTTTTTTTTAGTTTTCTATTATTTGAAAGATCAAAATCTAATTTAAAATACTTAATAATTCAGCCCTAAAAATAACTTAATAGTTTTTGGGAAAAATTTGAGTAAAAGAAGGGTTACTTAACAGTAAATGTACAATTTTTTTGTTGATAGTATATGTCCAGTAGGAGAATTAATCTATTCATAGATGCTATGATGTGGAAAATATTCACTATACAAATGTTTACCCAAATTAAATTAAAAATATATTATTTATNAAAATATATTATTTATTATTTAAATATAATAAAAGACGATATAATGGGAAAAGGATAAAATTAAAAAAAAAAATCCCTCCACGATAATAGGTCTGGACATCTAAGTCGGACAGTCACCGTCATTATCACTAGGAAGGTTTGATGATGTGCATACATGCTTCCATTTCCAATGAGTACCATTATGAAATAAGTATGTACCTTATGAGCTCTCTTGTGTAAAATAGGTCTGTATTCTGTCTTCTTGACAAATCCGGAAATAAGGGATAGGATATTGACAGAAAAGTCCTTCTATCAGGAGCTACTTTAAATTCCATCATATATCCAGTATTCCTTTAATGTTGGTTATAAATTTGAGAAAATGATTAACACCATTGTAAAAGCAGAAAACGGCATTACGCCTAAGCCGACCTGAAAGAAAATGAATACTTACCAATCCTACTTCTTAAAATCATTAATATATTTTTTATTGTGTGATTTTAAGTGCTTCACAAAAGATAAACTCCGCAGAACATTATCTTTTTCCCTTAACCAAAAAAATTGGGTGTTAATTATTTTGGCTTCAGTGGTCTTCTGTATTACATTTAATATCTTCTCTGGGTTTGACCTTGCCGATAAGTTGTTTTTTGCCAAGCTTTCGCACATCTTGTGATGGCTTCTTCAGGGGTGAGTAGAGAAACTCCGCCACTTAATCCTGAAGAAGGATGGGCAAAAGCTTGGCAACACATCATTACCTGTCACGGTCAAAACCGCAAAACTGCAAAAGTAATTGCACATAGTAATTTTAAATAATTATTCTTGTGCTTCTCCTTTCTCTTAGCGGATTTAAGCAAGTGACGAATTAATCTGGTAGATTATGGAGCGAAGCTCAAATATCGATTAAATTTCTTAGTATTTAATTTATATAAGGATGCTCAAGCCTTCTAGTTTTTTCCTTTAATAGTCCCTCTAATTTCCGATTTTCCTGAAGAATTAATAGAGCATAATAGTGAGAAAATTCCATTTATTTTCAACTCACACGTCATAGAACTATAGATATAAGTGGTAGATATCTTTTGCCGGTCGATTAAACAATGCTAAAGTGATAACCTCGGTGCATTTTACTACTTTTTATCCCTTTAGTGTCATTTTTTTCGTTTGCTTTCCGTGTAAGAGTAATGGTGGATAGAAATAATGTTGATAGCCCGATAAGTGGGTTACCGAGGAAATTTCTTTGAATTGTTCTGGAATGATTCTGAAAGTTTTTATTGATAGTTTTTATTTTTTTTACTAAAGAAGTAAATAATTTACATTAATATCATCAATTAATTACATTTTTTTTACTTGTACCACTTTTTCGGTTCTTCACAGATCGCGCTTATGAGACATCGGTATTATGAATTTTATTTACATACCTTATAGCTGAAAGCAAGAAGTTGGTGGGAGACTTCAAAGTAGAGCTGAAATTTAAAATCTTATCATAACTGTAACGATAAAATTTATTTTACCCAATTGGTATTATTTCTAAACTCTTATTTTTTTGAGAATACTTTTTTCTAAAGATATATTAAAGAAGATAAGGATATAGTACAATTTTCTCCACGTAGGTTCGGCTATTCACCCTAGCTTTTCCCCCATAATTGACCTAGAGCCTACTTCTGCAAAATTCACTTACCACTCAATTGTCTTAATTCTTTAATGAAATGCAATAAATCTGCATAATTTATGCATCTCCCATTTTTTTTTCTTCCCATTCAGCTACTTAGGTTCAGAGAGAGACAGGTCATCCCTGTTCCACCAATACTCATCACATTGGAAAAGCTTTATTCCATGAAATGTATTATACCTTTCAGAATATTCGTATTTTAACCACCTTTAGCGTCCTTTTTATTTATTAGGAAAATTTTATTTTAAAGAAACATTGCCCCTAGTTTACGAGACAACCTTAAAATATTAGTTTACATGGAGCATTAAACTTTTAACCCCATGTATAGCATAATTCTATTAATTATAATTTCGAGTTGCTGTCAGTAAAACTCGAATTATCTCATAATACTCTTATTAATTTTCCTCCCTCGCTTATTTGTACTTTATTTATTGTAACATTTTTTCGTTAAAAGCTCTTTTACTGACGTTAATCTCCCCTCCGTTCGTTCTTACTCGTCATAAGAAATATGGGTATGAGTCTCTCAAGTTATTCCCTTGACGTCATTCATCACTGACAGTCAGTCCTACTCAGAAATCGGGGCGATGAACTAACCCCCACCCCTCACAAAGGGGGAATTAACTAGTCGATGGGATACTTGAAGAGGGAATTCCCTTTGTCTCTTTTGTAATTTTTCATTTCCCTCGCAGACAGAGCTGTCGTCCTAATAGTCTTTTGAGCAGAAGAATGTTCAGTTTAACCTTGTCTTTGGCATTATCCTTCATCCCATTCCTCTTCCCAACCTCCCCCGCTCCTCTTGAGGGGGTGAAAATGTGAAGGGCTTCATGGAATGGGGGGGCGGATAGAAAAAGAGAAAGGTTTTCCTATTTCCCTCGCATTTTCTCATGCGGACGAGAGAGATGGGGGTGGAAGAGTATGTGAGGGAGAGAAAGCGTGAGGGAGACCAATATTAATGAATGCTCCGAGAGATCAGAGATTCGTGGAGGGAGGGATCTCCAAAGTAGACAATCTCACCCACACCGATACACTTACATACATAATCCTTCGGACTTTCTTATTCTCCCCTTTCTGATTAATGGCGGACACGAGGAGTAGGGGTATACCACGAAGGATGAGCGATGTACCGTACAAGACCTCCACCAGAGGTCCTATAACCAGCTTATTTGAGAGGGAGTTTGAAATGTGATCTGATGTCTTCTTGCCGAACCTTACTCGCTCTTTGTTCAGTACCAAACGTACACTCACAATGCATGCAGTAATTTCTGTATTTTATATGTATTACTTGTCAAAATATTGATCTAAGGTTTGTATTATGAAAAATTAATCGACTTTTTTTTACTTGATTCCTATGCAACCACTTGGCTCATGCAAGGACGAGTAATTAACAGATGGCTACCCTAACATAAACACCCATGCTACTAGGCAAGCTTTTATGTCTCGATCGGAGCCTTACCAAGGCAGGAATCGAACCCGTAGCGCCCGGAATCCCGAACGGACCCTCGACTTAGTCCTTGTCCCTCTCGTTTCTGAAACATGTAACAACCTTTTTGTTTTTGAGTTCTACCCTCAACCAAGTGTTACCGTTGGAAAGTAACTAAAATTAAGTTCTTAAATTGATCGATTTGCCTTTATTTTTGTTCTTCTCTAACTTGAATGAAGATTTTCTTTTCCTATGTTGAATTGACTAAAAAAATTTGTTTACGGTATGCGGTCTTCATCCAACGTTCTCCTTGGCATTTAATTAAAAGCTTTTCGGATTTATTAGATACCAATAAATTGCTTACTAAGGCATTGTATGAAATATAACCATACGAATGAAACTATAAAATAGAAAACTTATTTTTTTGTTTTATTTATTATACAAAACAGTTTCGAAATCTAAGGTTTAATTTTTATAGCCCTGTCACTTAAGATAGGCACCTTTCTAGAACCCTTCCTGTCTTCTCCATGGAGCGAGTGTATTGAGTTTTGAGGAAGAAGCCTTAGAGTGTATATGAAAATGTAAAAGAAAAAAGTGGCTTTAATCCTGTACCTTCATGTGTACTTTCCTAGCTTACATTTCCGAGTTTCGTGAATAGAGCTTGGACTTGATGACGTGACGGGGAAGGGAGTGACGCCATGATTTGTCAATACTGATTGGCCGAGCTGCTGAGCAGATGCCCTCGGTGGCAGAGAGATACGAGTCGCGCGAGTGATGAGGGACAGCGAAGAATGGACAGCGGGCTTCTGTAATGAAGCGAGAGGATTGGACGCGGTCCTATTGTGCCGGAGGAAGAGAGGGTCTCTCCTTCCAGAGGCCGCGTCGCTCTCTTTACTTAGACAATAATTAATGTACACATAGACAGACAATGCCTCTTCTCAAAGGGGACGCCTTTAGAGATCTTTTTCTTTTTCACTCTTCCGCACAAGCACCACACACACACACTCGCTCTCTCTTATTTGATGGGGGGGCACGTGCCTGCTACTGACCGCGTACTTCGGCCTCACGGCGAGCTCCGGTCATCCTCTCTTACACAGAGAGACCACCATATCAAAACTGTTGTTCTCAAACCCTGGCGGTCACAGCCATTCGTACATCTGATTGTACTTCAGGTTACCACAACTGACGCTAATAAGTGGAACCGTGTGTCAGCAGAAATCATTCAAGGGTTAGGATATTCGTGGTAATTTTGAGCGTAATTCCAATTCATGATCATAATTAGGCTGATTTAAGAATAAAAACACGGTTTAGAGGGGTGGATGGTGAACCGGTGCAACCTCTCCATGATCCAGGCAGCCGAGTTAGAATACTGGTGGAGGATGTATTGCAAGGTCACCTTACTTGGTAGCCTCCGGTAACAGGTGGCAAGAAAGATTGAAATCCAGGAAAGCGACCGTCAGAAGTTGGGAATAGAGCATTCGGAATGGTACGTCCATTGTGTGCGAATGGAGCGGAATTGGTCGCGGGAAACATTCCTGGGTTCTCCACCTGTCGGAGAGACAAATTGCATCCTAGAATTACATGGGTGGCCTGCGTAGACTAGGAGATAAGGAGCTTGCAGTATGGGGTCTGGGCTAATGTCGTCCGCTGTGTCTGTCAGCTGGAATCGCCTGGAATGGTTGCTGGAAAATCAGAAGGAATGGTACATGAACTATAATTGCGTGCCTAATTCTCTCCCCTCCTTACCTTCTGTGATGATTGGTGATATGGTAATGGTAATAACGACCAGGGAATCAGTATTTTATGTGTACTTATTAATGAAGATATTTCTGAATGTAGTTTGGGGAGTAGAGGGGCCCGATCTTCTCCAGGAACTTACCGAACATTACCTTTTCACCGCGTTCCTCTTTGTGGCTTTCTATCTATCTATCTATACTGGGTTTATAAATTTTCTTAAAGTTAAACATATTTATGCAGATCTTGTATTATTAACTCAAAATGGAGTATATTTTTTTGATCGACAACTACTTTGAATTTCAGCCATTAAAGAACGTGTGTGTGTGTCAACATTAAAATATACCACTGTCAAAATTTGTTCTTAAATTGTGTGTATTGAAGGGCATTTGAAGGGAGTAGGTTGGGCAAGAGAACTGTACTTAGCCTACTCTTGGCGATGAAAAGGGTTGTATTCGTTTCCGGATTTCGTGTTTTGTGGTAGGTAGATTTCGAGACCGTAGTCGATTTCTCGTGGACAGCTTATTTACAAGGGCAACGGAGCACTCTTCCACGTAATAATAAACAATGCCATGATTATGTATTTTAATCTGCTTATTCAGTCTTATTGTTATAAGGGAAATACTCCACTGTTCTTCTGGAAAATTTTAGTCCTTAATTTTCCTTGTAAAGAATAATTTTCCTTTTATATTCAGCTGTTTGCTTTCGGATATTTCTCATATAGAGTGCATTTTTCCCAAGTGTATTAAAAATCAAAATAGTTAATTAATTGCAAATTTATCAAATACTGATTCTCTATCATGTATATATATTGGGGCGCTATGTAGTGGTTAGCGTACTTAACTCGCATACTCAAGGTCCTTTAGTAAACAGAATCTTTTATACAAGGACTAGATAAGGCATGAGATAAGGATTTACTCTCCGATGGTATTTTTTTTCCTTTTGTAATAATTCATATCACTTATTATTCTTTTGTGTGACAATAAAATTGGTAGTGCTTTAGGAAGCAAATTTTTTATTTTTTAAATTATTTTAGGTTGTTTAGAAAAACAAAAAATAAAAATAAACAAAAATGCAGTTGACATTTATGTTCCAAAAATCACACGAAGGTATAAGTAAATTTAAATTAAGAACAGATAAGTTATTCAGTGGAACAAACTGAGATAAATCTTGATATTTCTATATTTATAGTTGCGATCGCAGACGGCTGTGATTCAGAAGGTTGTGAAATGTTTATGTAGGTTGATTTACCTTAGAAATGCTAGGTTTCTCCTTGATTCGACCTAATGTACAACCGACATTAGGTCTTGACACATCGTAGCCCTTCTACGGACTTTGGCTTCCTGCCAGTCCTACCAATAATGCTGCCTTCTTTTTTCCGTGATCATGTTTTGTTTTTTTTTTTGTTTTTTTTCCCTCATTTTCTTTTGCGATCTACTTTTTTTTATTTTCTCCAAATGCCTTAGCATAGTTAAATGACTGCAAGAGTCATTAAGAAGCGTTTCGAGGCGATTGCCGTCTTTCATCTAAACAAAATTATTGTCGTCTAAAGATGGCTCGGATTAGAACCCATTGTTTTTCCTTTTAGGATTTTAACTTAAAGACCGTTCGGGTTCCAGTTTTTTGGCGGGAAAAAACCCGACAAGAAAGGTGCTAATCGGGGGGGAAAAAATGAGAAAGTTTATCATGAGTGTTTTAGTGACTTCTTTATTTTCACTGCTCGTTCTAGAATATTAATGACACTTCAATCCCTTAATAAATTCCAATTTTTTTTTAAGGTCAAATTGTAGCCTAAATACATTTCATTAGGTAAATGTGGTAATAAATTTTAACTCTGAAGTATCTGCGGTAAAAGTAGATTATTTATTTATGTTGTCATAATTTTAAATAATCAATCAGTTTTATTTTGCGAATGATAATTTTTTTTGTATTGTAATTTTGAGTATTTTTAAATGTAATTTATGTAACTAAATTTATAAGAAAGCCTACTAATCAGAGAGTAGCTTTCTCAAATAATAATTTTTCCCCATAACTTTTATTTTTAATTATGATTCATATCTTCATTTAAAAATATTGGAGGTCTTAATTTATAATTAACCTACCATATTATGCTGCAAATATTTAAACTACATTTTTACAGTCATTTTTATTTTTTCACAATTTTTTTTTACTTCCATGTGTATTTTTATCCATTTCAGTTATGGAAAATTTTGTGTGTGTGTGTGTGTGTGTGTGTGTGTGTGTGTGTGTGTGTGTGTGTGCGTGCGTGTGTGAAGACGTATTAAGTGATAAAATATTATCATTTTGATCTAACTTGCCTGAAACAAATAGTTAATTATTTAAGTTAGTAATTTTATTTATTTATATTTGCATAAAAACTGGAGGAAAAGACTAATATGTTCATTTTACATTTCACATTTGCGCACCTTCTGTCGTAAATTTGACAAAGATACACAACCAATTGTGACGGACTCTATTCTACTTTCCATGCGAAAATATTCAGCATTTTAATATAATTAAATCTTAAAGTTTAGTGTTCTATAAATAATATAAAATTGTTGTAGACAACAAAAGCTATTTTATTTTATATAATAAAATTATTATGCATTGATAATGCTTTTTACGATAACATTAATAATGAGTTAAGTAATTAATTATGTAATATTTTAGCTTTTTATTTATAATTAGTTATTACATTCTTAAAATAAAAACGTATGAAAGACACATATTTTAGGCTTGAATCCACCTACTGAAATCGGAATAAAGAATTTAAAAATACATAAAATTTTTAAAGGGGTGTGATTTTAAATATTATTTTTTAATGAAGCCTAATACATGATTCTATATTGTGAAATAAAAATAAAAATATAAATATAGTAGTTATATACAGTATAGCTCAACATAAATACTATTGATGTGTAGTATTTATGATGAAATACGTATATCATAAAGTTATGAGTGTTTATGATTTTAATAGCTTAATTTCCTCTAGGAAAGTAAACTTTAATAAATCATCTTTAAGAAATATTATTTAAAAATTTTTTCCCCTTAAGTTATCGCTAATTATCGTCAGTTATAGAACATAATAATCTAATATTATTACCAATTAAATTATTATGTTCTATTGAAAATCAATAATCTATCATTCGAATGCTATCGTAACACCAATTGCACATTTTACATATATTATATGCATGAATAATGTTTTACACCGAAAAAATATTTAAAAACCTTGTTTGATGGTTTAAAGCCTTCATCCTTTTTATACGTGGGATTCACCATCTACAATATCTATAGATACATTTCAGTTCTTTATTGACTTTTTTGTTTTTGTTGTGTAATTTGATAATTGATAATTTATATATGATATGCCGGCTAATAGGAATGCCAATTCCAGCTGATGAAAATACAAGTATGGGCTGATACTAGTGTTGTCGACAGCTTGTTCTAGGTCGGCGGATAGTCGCGGTCGAACCACGTGCCTTAGGAAGCCCAGTCTCTGGAGGGTGCGTAGCGAGAGAGATCGGCGCCAGGGCTCCAGTTCTCCAGCGATAACTGAATTACTGGAAGGGGGCAGCCAACTCCCCCACAACGGCCTGGGCATCCTACAGGAATTAGAATGGGCCCTCTCCTCCCCTTCCTCCTGCCCACCCCACTCACGCCCTCTCTCTCTTTCCAGGCTTACTGCACAAGATAGAGAGAGAGAAAAAGACATTCCAGACCCTTTATTACGACCACTCTCGGTGTTGTAAGCCCCATCCAGTATCCCCCCTCTGTTGTAGCTGTGGAAGTTAGGGTTGGAGAAAGGCATCATATATAGTGGGTATAGCTCCAGGAAAGTGTATATGGCAGCATATTTGTCGTTCATTATACTTAATGATCTACAATAATATCTTATGAAGTAATCCTGTTAATAAATGTTGGCTTATATTCATTTTAAAAGTTTTTTTTGACACATTGAAGGATTTTTTACATTTTTTTGGGGATAATAGTTTATGATCAAAATTATTTCGGAAGAATAGTGTATGCTCAGAGTTAAACATTAGTATTAAAATAAAAATGGTATTAATTACTGGAATTTTCATTTTAACGACCCTCTTCCCTTCCAAGATGGCCAAGCGCACGCTAATTATAACATTTTTTTTTAATGGTGTGCCAACCTTTATTCATTAACTCCAGGAAGATGTTTTGTAGAAGCGGGAAGAGACAGTGGCGTCTTCGGGTTCGCATCCAGCGTTATCTAATGTGGGGTTTTTAACTTCCTATATGTGTATTATCGGGGGGGGGGGGGGGATTTTATCGAGATTGAGGAATAATAAAAGATCATCCACATATTTTTTTAGCAAAGATAATACTGTCTTGGAGCATATTGTCGAGAAGGTCGTTTAGAGTAATGTTAAAAAAGCCTGGAGCTAGGTTATTACTCCTAGGTTATTAAATCCTGATATTAAGAGGAAAACCTGGTAAGTTAACCAAGGTTACAGTACAGAGAGAAGGTTACGGAAAGGTTCGCGATTAATTGTCTGCGTATTTACTTCACAGTCGAGCCGGACCCCTGACAATTTTTGTACGTCACTCCTGGCGTCCTACTAGTATCAACAAGATTGAGAATCTGTATCATTATTGGTGCCAATATTTATATTATCGGTTTTTGTCGTTGTAAAGACATTATTTGTCGTCTAAGGCTAAAATACATCAAATATTCAAAGTTTTACATACGCCGTAGTTTTAAACATAATTCGTTCTTCTAATAAGAGAGAGCCCAATGTCGAGGTCATTACTAAGAAAACATTTCTGGGTTCTCGAAAACTCTATTACGTATGTATAACAAGGTCACAACTAGGGAATATATTCAGGGACGATTTTGAAATCTATTTATTTATTTTTTTATTCTAGTCGTGTGGGGATTATACGTACAGCACATATTTATTCTTGTTTTTTGTCATTTTTTCATTAATTCTTATACAATCTTTTGTAGTTATTTTTTTATTTTTTTAAACAAAGGGAATCGAAAAAAAAACCCCACCTCAAGCATTATCTTCCCAAATTTCCAGACAAGAATGTTACATTCTATTATATTTACAAATCCATTTTTTCTTTTCAAACTGTTTCTTATTCTTTCAACATTTTAACACAATGCTAATTATTTAAATCTATATTGACTTAAAGTGCATATTTAATTATTTTCTTTAGAATCAATAAAAATAATAAAATAAATGATAATAAAATAATAACAAATGAAATACATGACATTCAAAGCAAGACTATTTTTGCGATTATCAATACTTTTTTGGAATTAAAAAATTTGCATTCCATTTTTAAAAATTCACATTGTTGTTTAGTAGAAAATTTTCTATTTATTTTTCCATCACAAATAGCTCAGAAACCGTGCCCAAATAATAATAAAAATAAATAAATATTAATAAAAAGGTAATAAATATTTATATTTTTTAAATGTTAAACTAATAAAAGCAAGAAATCATTTCGTTGAGAAATTAGAAAGAAAAGGAAGAAAACTAAATAAAACATTTTATTATTATATTGAATCCTATATATTTCTGTACTAGCTGTAGATTTAATAATATTAACAAAAAAATGTATTTTATTTATTTATTTTTTTCCAAGGTTGGGAGTGTCAATTATGGAGATATCGGTTGTATTTTGAGTGGGACAGAGAAGGTTTAGAATGAAAGAGCAACTTGACACATTGTCGATTTCTTCGTTATTGTTAAAGTTACAATAAAATTTATAGATCAGAATAGAGGTAAAAACAAATTGTCTAACATTTATTTTATATAAACATTTTATGGAGATTGCTTATTAAGAAGGATATTTATGAATGTAACTAGGAAGGTTGACTGCTCCCACCTATTTTCCTTCCCGTATAGTCAAGAGCTAAAATTGTTGATCTTGTCTTCTGCCCTCATTGCCCTTTGTGCCGTGCAAGATCAATCAGTCATTGAGTCTTAGCTATGTCCGTCAAGTCTTATGCTGGAGATATTAGTCCGGGTTTCGGCCAGGATCAGAAAAATGAAATACTCCAAAATTGTTGGGTTAATTATTTTATTATTGGCGACGTTTCGTTTAATCAATCATCAGGGCGATAGTGATGTCTGGTGATCATCGAGGTAGGTCTATGGTCACATTTTATCGCCAAGAGTTTAACTGACTGAGTAAAATAATTACTCCAACAATTTTGGAGTATTATTTTATTTTTCTGATCCTAGCCGAAGCCCTGACAGATTTCTCCATCTTAAATGTAGCATTGTAAAAATCTCTTTCACTCATATCGTGTCCTCCCGGCTTTAAGGCACTGATAAGTGACTGTAAGTGACTAAATCACTTATCCTTCTGCAGTCACCCCCAGACGTATTCCGGTAGCCGGAACTCCCTTACGGCGCTCCTGGCGCTTGACCAGGTTTCTCACCAGATGGTGGAGCCCACTTTCTGTGTCCAGTCCCCTGACCCCGGTGGAATGTCGCTGTGCCGGTCTCTGCCGAACTCACGTTGACATCTGCGTCTTCAGCTACGACGCCTCGTAGAAAGTTTTCTTCTTCAGCGAAACTTTTTTTTTCTTTTCTTCAACAAGCATTTGGCTTTCATTAAGTTCTCTTGATGTGTATTTGGTTGCGTTTAACTTGCTTATTTTTACTTTACGTATCACAGGTCTTTTTCGGGGAAAAATTTAGAGAATTATTAACTATTTTATCATTCCACCGTGTTAATTCACAATCGAACACTCTTAAATTACTAACGGGAAGGAGATAATTGACCGTTAGGGGTATGATTTTCGGTTGCTTTAGGCAAGACATCATGGTTCTTAAAACTAACTTGAATAATACTTGATATCTGTTTTTGCACCAGTGAAGAGAATTTTTAAATTCTTGTCAATATTTTCACACTAGACTTTTTTTCTATAACCCTTTCTGATTGAACCTTAACTATTTATGTACTCTTAAATTATTAGCAAATAACAATTATTTTATTTTATTTATTTGTATCTAGTTGCAATTTAAATATAATTTTTCTGATATCATCTACTTGTTTCCTTTATGTCATTTTCTAAAATTTCTTGAGAGGCTATATTAACAATTTGTGCATTTTTTCCCCATTTAATGCATATTTATTTTATTTTCTTGTGGTGGAATTATATTCAATTATTTTCATAGATTCTTGTATATTTTTATTCATTTTATACAAATAGAGAAATATATCTTCAATTTTTTCTTATTCTTCTCTCTCTTCCACTTTTTCCTGCTTCCCTCGTCTCTCCAACACTCACTCTTTCTCTCATCTCCTTAATCTTTTTCTCTCTCTTTCTCCCCTCTCTTTGATTATACTATTTTTTTTTCATAGCCAATACCGGACCCACCAGATATCGGAGAGAGGGGAGTGTGTGTAGGTCCAATGATCCTCTCCCGGAGGACGGTCCCTCAAAGCCACCCTCACCCCCTCCCCCCTATAACCCACGTCAGAAGGGTGGGGGTGAGGAATAGCAATGGATATTAGCTCCCTCCTACACCTCCTTTCATGATTTTTTTTTTTTTTTTTTTTTTTTCCACATTCACGTTTTTTTTTTCCGACAAATAATTCAAGTCTATTCACTCCCTTCTAACGAGCTGCTTTGCAGAATGATTTCTATTGGTGCTTTACGAATCTCTATATACTTGAAGATTACTTGAAAACCCCTTATTAACGTCATTAATTCCTTTTAAAAAATATCTCTTTCAGCATTATCGTCTATTAATTTTGTTGAATATGTGTATATTTTTTTTTTGTGTGTGAATCATATGATACAGTCTGTTAAAAGGTTTCTTTTTCCAACCATAAAGAAGAGATTTGTTCATTATCGTGGTACATATATTTGGAGGTCATTATTAATCTACAAAAGTGATAAGCTTCTCTAATGATTAATTATCATCTAATGGGAGTAGGCGATAGAGCTTTTACGGACCTCACTAAAAGACACAAGATTCATTTTAAAGGCTTTTCTTTATTTAAAAAAAAAAATCTTTTCTACTTCTTAATAGGACTCTAAGAAAGAAATTATCTTTAAAGGAACATACATGGGTTTTAATATTCCTTAAAAACAATCTACTAATGAAATTCATTTGACAGGTGAGTTGCGTTATTTCATTATTTACATTTTTTCTTCTTTTTAAAACGATTTGAAGAACAATGTTCTTGTTTTATTTAAGATTTTAACGTTCCATGTATTTATGGGTGATATTTCAGAAGAAAAAAAAAAAAGTTTGTGGAGTGTATCAGACAATTTTTCCTTTAATTTCGGTTCATTTAAGAGGGAATTGAATTGTAGAAATGCTAGTGACGAATTTGAATTTCGCCATATTTTTTTATTTTTTATACATCTAATCCTTTTATATCTTTTGTACTCAGTAATCTGGGATTTCCCCCCTACATTGTTTCTATATTTTTGTTTTTTAGCTTCAATAATTAAAAAAAATAAAAAGCCGCATTTTAAAAATTTCGTTCTTCGATATGAGACCTATAACTCTTATTATATTTAGTATGTAGTAGCATACTGCCCAGTTACATTTGACTACATAGGGACTTGAAGGGATTACACATAAATTATTTGAATACTTTAAGTAAACTGTAAATAAAACATTTTTTTAAATATTTTATTTTGGTTGTGGTTTTTTATCCACAGATAAAAAACCACAACCAAATTAAAATATTTAAAAATTAAAATTTAATAAAGTAAATGACGAGAGCCGACAAAATGTATGACAATGTCAGCTACTTCGAGTTTAAGACGAAGT
>KZ808291.1:182389-198871 GCA_000696205.2 Oncopeltus fasciatus
GAAGAGGGAATTGAGTGAGATATCTAGCCTGTCCTTGTGGTGTAAAGGTCAGCATACTAGGCCCGGATAGCAAGAGATCCAGGTTCGATTCCTGGCGAGGACAGATAGATTTTTTTATTCTGTTCCCTCTCATGAATTATTTGTAAATAAAACATTTTAAGTGCAATATATAATAGAATATCGTAGAAATAATTGTTTACAATTTTTACTTAATTTGTCAGCTTCGATAAGCTGCCCGATAAAAACCTTTTATTGCGAGTGATTGTGACATAATTTCTTCTTGGGGTGAAGCGCATATTTAATATTTTTAATAACAGTGATTTTTATTAAGAAATATTCATTGGTGTAGATTTTAAGCATGTACTTCCTTAATAATAATATTTCAGTTTATTATATATAATATGAGAAATTAAAAAACAAAAAAACATTACAAGATTGTATTAGAAAAATACTTTTTGGTGTGTTCTTTATACATACTTTTATTTATATATATATNCCATGTCCCATCATGAAGTCGTTGAGAATTATAAATAAAACCACAACATTTTAAAACAAAAAATTTTCTTTCTCCGGAGTATTTAAATCTCTCTCCCTCCACACACACAAACGCACGCACAGTCCTACCTTCTAGTTGTCTTAAACAGTTCTTAGTGTTAACCATTAACTCTTTCGAAATAGCGACAGAACAATTATTGAAGTTCCTAAATTATATTCCACTATGTAATTGGTCATGCAAAATTTATTACTTGAAAACTTGGTTATGCGCGTCAGAAAGATATTTCAATAAAATTTATACAATTTTTCAGAGGAAATAGTTTAATTAATTTCTCTGTCGCAAGAGATCCTTATCTGGAATTTACGTCGACAAAATGACGCAAGTAGCAGTGTTGAGTCACCATGATTTTAATTTATTTATTTCTGCTTTTAATTATCCACAGTCGTTTAGTAAGATTGCGCTATATAATCTAAAACGTTTTGCTGTTCAATAAACAAAAACTTGTAGGATTTTTTTATTATTTATTTTAGTTCTCCCAAAACATTTTTCATAAGAATTTGGAACTTATTTCGCAAAAATTATTAAAGTTTATTTATTTTTTAAGTCAATCACATAAAAGCTGCGTAAAAAAAGCAGATTGAGCGTGTTGAATGAACATCCGAAAAATTAAATATGGTTTATTTGATCATTCATGGCCGATTGGTTAATATGAGAGCAAAAGTTTGGACGCCTTTCTGTGCCTAGAAAGTAGAGTGGGGGAATGCGATCATCTAGCGTTTTTCAATATATTATATAGAAAATAAGAGTTAGAGAATTACCTATTATGTTCTATAATGTTGTTCATGACTAAAACAACAACAAAGATTAAGAGTATAAATTTTGGTGTTCCTTTATAATCTGATCAACTAAAAATAATTTATTTAGATTAGATTAGATCACAAATACCGCTTTTGTTTCTTATATTTAAAAGAACAAGAGAGTCATCTTAACACTCGAAATCATATTCTTAAATATTTTTCTTAATAGAAATTCCTTGTAAATATGTTCCAAGATGAGAATGTCAGTAAATTACTTCTGACATATGCGATCTATGAATGTTTTCTAATGATTGCATCAACGAAGACATTGATAATTTTTCAATTTCCCCCTACATTCCTTCTTCTACTTCAGTCATTAACGAATTATTCTATGGCTTTGGAAAATAAGCTTTAATACCGTAATTAGATTTTTTAAAAAAAATAACGTACGCTAGAGCGGGTACACATTACTTTAATGGGCAATAGGAAATTTGCTTAATTTATGTAGCTAAGTTAGATAAATAGCTCTATTTTATTTATGTCTAATTTAGTTTTTTCCTCTTCTCTCTTAGAATATACCTATTGTTTCCAGTGAAATAAATTTAAAAAAGGTTAGAGAAGTAGAAAATAATTTTCTCCATTTGTTGTGTGCAGCTAAGAGGGATTTTTCTATTGCATAAACATTAGGAATATATTATTATTTTAATTTGTGTTACTTGGCAAATGATAAGCTGCAAGGTTAAAACTGTAAGCTGTAAAATTGTACAATGCAAGGAAACGTATATGAGAAGTGCTTTAAGCTCCGTTTGAAGATACTTGTCTCTCAAAGTTGTCGATTCTTTCGATTTTGAACTAATCTGGTTGAAGTAATCTGAAGTAAAGCAGACTTTTTACGATTTATCCCTTAATCCCTTAGTTTTCTCGTGAACCCCTGTGGAAGGAAGGGATATCTAGTCTTGCTTCGTACTTAAGATTGTTGTGAAAATATAATAAATAATGCTTGATTGATCAAATAATAATGGTGGTTACACAGGACCTCTGAAGATTTAAAAAAAAATTATATGTCTTAATTTTTTTTAAAAACAAATCATCAAAGATATGGTATTTAATTATATACTTATATTCTTTTTATGCATAAGATTTGTGTAATTTTCTCAGGATAGCATATTTGGCAGATTTATTATTTTTGTTTAATGAATAGACGAATAAACTATATTTAAATAACAATGCTTTATTTAGAAATATTCCTCTCTTAATATAATAACATTTTAGCTGTTAATTTTATATTAACATTCTCACACTATTATAATGAATATTGTAAATGTCTAAAATTGATAAGGATTTGTCTTAGTTTAATTCGGCTACTATAATATTTCTTGGTTGTTTTCAGTACGTAGCTTCTTACAGAACATATCATTTAACAATAAAGTAGTGTTTTAATTTCATAGCTCAAAACTTATATTACATCCAATGCATGTAATATAAGTTTTGAGCTTACTTATAATATAAGCTCTCATAAGACACCTTATATTATAGCGTAGGATTCCGTGATAAAGGAAGTTCAAATAGAAATATGCGTCATCTACAATACTCTTGAGTGACAGATTTTTCTGGAGTTAACTTGTGTCATACCCGATACACACTGCTGTCGTGCAGATTGCATACTCTTAGTCTTTAGAGTTTGTTAGTTGATTTGGTTGAATTTCCAAACTCCTTAAGTTGTAAAACCTGTCTAAGAACTAACAGAACGTCTAAATTTACCTTGGTATTTTTCTTCAATGTTTTGCCCATTATGGAGGATGATAACTAGGCGAATCGTATGGCTTAACTCTCTTCCCACATCGGTGGTTTGTTAAAACTAATAACTAGTGTTTTTAACCTTTTTTTTGCACAAAAAATATGATTTTTTAACTCATTTTTTAATATTATTTCTAACACTATATCTAGTGCTATTTTTAGTTTTTTATTGACTTTTGAAACGATTTTCCCTTTGTTTTATTTGTCAAATGTTTGTATTTTGTGCTTTCGGAACTTAAATTCCCATTTTTAAATCTCAGTAATCTTCCAAGTGTGAGTCTAACTACTGATTTAAGTAAGTCTTAAATCAGGCACTTTGGATTCGATTCCAGCACTGGACAATCCTTTATCGGGAAATAAAAACTTTCCCAGTGTCATAGCCAGTGTTGTATTCTGGATGGATACCTAGCTCATCCCTCCATGTCCCATCATGAAGTCGTTGAGAATTATAAATAAAACCACAACATTTTAAAACAAAAAATTTTCTTTCTCCGGAGTATTTAAATCTCTCTCCCTCCACACACACAAACGCACGCACAGTCCTACCTTCTAGTTGTCTTAAACAGTTCTTAGTGTTAACCATTAACTCTTTCGAAATAGCGACAGAACAATTATTGAAGTTCCTAAATTATATTCCACTATGTAATTGGTCATGCAAAATTTATTACTTGAAAACTTGGTTATGCGCGTCAGAAAGATATTTCAATAAAATTTATACAATTTTTCAGAGGAAATAGTTTAATTAATTTCTCTGTCGCAAGAGATCCTTATCTGGAATTTACGTCGACAAAATGACGCAAGTAGCAGTGTTGAGTCACCATGATTTTAATTTATTTATTTCTGCTTTTAATTATCCACAGTCGTTTAGTAAGATTGCGCTATATAATCTAAAACGTTTTGCTGTTCAATAAACAAAAACTTGTAGGATTTTTTTATTATTTATTTTAGTTCTCCCAAAACATTTTTCATAAGAATTTGGAACTTATTTCGCAAAAATTATTAAAGTTTATTTATTTTTTAAGTCAATCACATAAAAGCTGCGTAAAAAAAGCAGATTGAGCGTGTTGAATGAACATCCGAAAAATTAAATATGGTTTATTTGATCATTCATGGCCGATTGGTTAATATGAGAGCAAAAGTTTGGACGCCTTTCTGTGCCTAGAAAGTAGAGTGGGGGAATGCGATCATCTAGCGTTTTTCAATATATTATATAGAAAATAAGAGTTAGAGAATTACCTATTATGTTCTATAATGTTGTTCATGACTAAAACAACAACAAAGATTAAGAGTATAAATTTTGGTGTTCCTTTATAATCTGATCAACTAAAAATAATTTATTTAGATTAGATTAGATCACAAATACCGCTTTTGTTTCTTATATTTAAAAGAACAAGAGAGTCATCTTAACACTCGAAATCATATTCTTAAATATTTTTCTTAATAGAAATTCCTTGTAAATATGTTCCAAGATGAGAATGTCAGTAAATTACTTCTGACATATGCGATCTATGAATGTTTTCTAATGATTGCATCAACGAAGACATTGATAATTTTTCAATTTCCCCCTACATTCCTTCTTCTACTTCAGTCATTAACGAATTATTCTATGGCTTTGGAAAATAAGCTTTAATACCGTAATTAGATTTTTTAAAAAAAATAACGTACGCTAGAGCGGGTACACATTACTTTAATGGGCAATAGGAAATTTGCTTAATTTATGTAGCTAAGTTAGATAAATAGCTCTATTTTATTTATGTCTAATTTAGTTTTTTCCTCTTCTCTCTTAGAATATACCTATTGTTTCCAGTGAAATAAATTTAAAAAAGGTTAGAGAAGTAGAAAATAATTTTCTCCATTTGTTGTGTGCAGCTAAGAGGGATTTTTCTATTGCATAAACATTAGGAATATATTATTATTTTAATTTGTGTTACTTGGCAAATGATAAGCTGCAAGGTTAAAACTGTAAGCTGTAAAATTGTACAATGCAAGGAAACGTATATGAGAAGTGCTTTAAGCTCCGTTTGAAGATACTTGTCTCTCAAAGTTGTCGATTCTTTCGATTTTGAACTAATCTGGTTGAAGTAATCTGAAGTAAAGCAGACTTTTTACGATTTATCCCTTAATCCCTTAGTTTTCTCGTGAACCCCTGTGGAAGGAAGGGATATCTAGTCTTGCTTCGTACTTAAGATTGTTGTGAAAATATAATAAATAATGCTTGATTGATCAAATAATAATGGTGGTTACACAGGACCTCTGAAGATTTAAAAAAAAATTATATGTCTTAATTTTTTTTAAAAACAAATCATCAAAGATATGGTATTTAATTATATACTTATATTCTTTTTATGCATAAGATTTGTGTAATTTTCTCAGGATAGCATATTTGGCAGATTTATTATTTTTGTTTAATGAATAGACGAATAAACTATATTTAAATAACAATGCTTTATTTAGAAATATTCCTCTCTTAATATAATAACATTTTAGCTGTTAATTTTATATTAACATNATATATATAAAAAATAATTAAAAAAACCTAGAATGTAATATACCAATATTTGTTGTCATGTATTTTTTTTTTTTTTGCTAATTCTATATTCTAAATTAAAATAATAACTGAAATATTTCAGATGCTAGTGTTGTGGTAGTATTGTAGCTTACAAATTACGTGTAATATATCTCTCGATATGATTAAATGCCTATACCAAGGGACGGTTGAACTGGTTTGAATTGACGAAAATTAGGTATCATTATATATAAATGTATAATTAATTATTATTTATTTATGTATGTATATATATAATAAATAGATAAACTTACATGAAATGGTTTCGACTCATCCTGAGCCATCTTCACTCTTTAGGCTCGGATTATTTTGTACGTTAATAGGTGATTTTTTAATTTCATTAAGTGTTAGCCTTCCATTCAACCACTTAGGGTCATGGAGGAAGGAGCTATCTACAGGTTGCCACCCTATTTTAAACGGCCTTGGCTCAGGACAAGCTTTTACTTATAAATAAAAGATTGACCTGGGCGGGATTCGAACCCGCAGCGCCAGAAGATTGACTTATAGGTTTTCGCAAAAGTAAAATTGGGACCTTTTACACAACTATCGCACTAACTTAATGTGAGAAGGAACTCTGTGAAAGATCATTGACGTCAACATCGCTCAAGTTTATGTTATTTTGTTATTAATTTATGCTGAATAATCATGTTGTCTTCTAATCTGGTTTGATTTATTGTATTTTTATGCGAAAAATATCGTTGCACTAGAAAATTAGCATAATTGTAGAATATATTTATAAAAATTATCTAAGTAGGTATGAATTAATTAAAAAGTATATGAATTAGTGTTGGTCAGATTTATTGCAGTCTAATTATGCTCTTATTATGTTTTATCCAGTTATTTATTTCCGTTGACGTCTTGAATGTGCATATACTTACCATCTTATTTCTCCATTTATTTCAAGCAGATATGTTAGTAATATAATAACCAATAATATTCATAACCTATTTTATAATTCCATCTCACAGGAGCAGTGTAAAACTAAGCAGATTTTCATGTTTAATTTAAGCCGGGATATTAATCTTACAAGTTGAAAAGGATAGTGAGGTGAAAAAGTCATTTGTAGCTGTTTAAGGACGCCTCACTCTCAAAATTTTGGTCTTAAATATATACATTCATTTTATTATTCATTTTGTGATATATATATATATATATATATATGCNTACAAGAGGTCATGTGATATATATATATATATATATATATATATATATATATATTAATCAGAGGTCTTTCCTCTACGCAAAAAACTGTTTTTATTCCGTGCGTAATCCATGATAAGTGAAATAGAAAATCTTAGCTTGGTTTACTCAGCTCTTGCGTGACTTTACATTCGACAAATCATATCATTCTCCTTAGCATTCACTCCCTAGCATTCCCTTAGCATTCCTTAGCATTACCAATCCTCCTTAGCATTCCTTAGGATTCCCTTAGCAATTCTCCTTAGCATAATCCTCCTTAGCATTCCCTTAGCATATAGAATCAAATAGAATCAATGAGGATAGTAGCTATATGTAGTGTAGCATCCATATTATTCCGAGATCTGGGATCTTCTACAAATATCTGACATCCTGCAGGCTCGGGACCGTTGTGGGTCGTCACATATCGGTCTGTACAAAACGGGTAGTACCACATTTTAGGGGCCATTTTAAATATTCAAATCCTTAATTATCTATCAGAGCTAGGTAACTAGCATTAGCGCATATAGAATGAACATACACAAGCACACATACCGTGGAGAAACATCTCCGATTTCTGCTTTCAAAAAGATGGTTTTAAATATTCCACTAACAACAAATGAGTCCTAATATTCTAGCATTTAATCCGATTGAGATTAACCTCAAATATGTTTTCTATAGATAACCTCTAGTAATCCATGGACTTGCCAACTACATAACTTTATTGACAAACGGCAGAAGGTTTTTTTTCTCAAAATTAACAGCTTAATTATACAATTTTAATAATATATTAACACTTACATATTCAATATAAATTGAGTAATGATTAATTAGGTTTGACTGACTGATAATTAATTACAGATTCAACAGTTGTCGTTAAGATTACAAGTAGAAAGGTTTCGGGGTAGTCTTTGATTATTGTGGTTCATATATTGAGGGTAGCTCTCCATAAACTTCCTGCACGAGTGTGCTACTTAGGGGTAACTTTAGCACTTTTAAAGTGTCGAATAAATCACCTACGATATACGATAAAAGCACTGCAGGATTTCTCCATCGCTCTTCATCCAAGCATTAGCAAAGTACTAGAAGAAGAGAAAAAAAGTGTGCAATAATTTTCCTATTATTTCGGTAGACCTGGTTCTGAGTCAGCGGCTGGGAAGAAATAGGTATGAAGTTGAGGCCGGCGTCAGGAGTCTGGTCGCCGGTCGTGGGTGCCTTGGGGACAGGTGTGATCTACAGCTGTTATCCTTGTAAGGACCAATGCCATTCTTAGTGTCTCTCTCTCTCTCTCTGAGAGTAGAGGAAGGAAGAGGCAGAAAGGAGAGGAGGAGTAAAGAAAGTTACTTCTGGACGGGAAGAGAAGAGGAGGTCAGAGAGATATGTCTTGGAGAAAGGAGGACCTAGAAGAAGTTCGGGGGAGGAGAGTGCCTCACGAGTGATAAAGCAGGAGTCTCGTAATATCCACCGTGCGGGTTCGAGTCCGTATATCAGCTCCGTCTCGGGAGTTTTCTTATGTAAAGCGGCTGGGGTGGTGGAGAGGCGACCTTCGGCCCCCGGCCGTGTAGCGCATTTACAACTGAATAAGCCATCGTCGTCCTGGCCTCCCCTCACTCCTCTCGCCGAATTACAAATTCCGTCCGAGCTCTCCTGGCCATTGTCCCATAGCCCGGGAGGTCTTGAGACCAGGACCCACCACCTGCATTTCTGTCTCTGTATTATCACCCTTAAGAATACAATTCTTGGCCAAAAGATGATATACTGCCGCCACTCGAAGAGTCAGACCGTCGTCCGTGGACAGCGATTTCCTTTAATATTTATGTTGAGAATCTTGGCAAGGGTTAGGCTTGGTATCCACGGTGGTCACATTCAAAAGCCCTGGGCAGTTCAGACTCGCAAGCCTGTATCACTTTTCACTTCACACAAAAAGAAACATGCTCAGAATAATTTTACTCTCCTTTCTTCATTTAGACTAATAAAACTATCCAATTTCAAAATAAGAGTGAAGGTGTTTCTTTCAAAAAGGAAATGTCATCCTCTCTTTCTTAGTGTTATTTAGGCTAAACTGCTTCCACCATGTTCCATCGGACATCTTCATACCAATCCCCAGCAGAGCCAGCCACATAAAGCTCTTATGGTTATACGAGTAGTGCCTGTCCAAATAATAGTAGAGTAATTGTGGAGAAGACTGTAATTCTTTCATAAGCTAATTGGTGTCTTTCACTCCAGCAAGAATAAAATACAGATACATTCTCTCTCTCTATTAATATTTGGAGTTTAAATCTTTCAATTTTATCTATAGAACTCGCCTCCCTCAACTGTATGAACCCACCATTAAATTATTAGGCATCTTTTACACTTACTGTTGTATAAGCAGAAGCCTTGTTTTAAACCAAGTGAGAATATTAAAATGAGACTTTTAGTCTTCTGTGTAAACTAAGCGAATTCTTTGTATCGTAGATGATGGATATTTATGATATTTGAATTTTCAATGTAATGTAATTTCTCACACTTTTAGGACATAGGTATTTTTATTCAGTAAAAAAAAAAGTATTTTCAATTTCATTGCTCTAAACTAATTGTTATGCCGGCCAGATAAAAAAATATCACACTTAATATTATAGTTAATCCTATTCGTTTCATGTTGTTTTATTGCAAAATCTTCTATTCATTCGACATTTAGAATCGATACGCGAAATTTATTTAAGAAGAACAACTAATTGAAATTTATTTACCATTAAGTTTTAATTAATGATACAGGTGATCCCTTACATACAGCTGTTCAATTTGGCAGTCTAACTCCTGAAATTTTTCTTCTGTCAATAAACAAATCTCTGATGAATTTCAGTCTGATTAACTATTTATCTAGCCGGCTTGGGATTTAGGGCCCTCTTTGGATCTAAAATGTATTTGCACTTGCATTTCATTTTTCATGGACTTCTCACCCCCATCAATCCGATTTTGCTCAATAAAGATTTAGTCCTTTCGTTTTACATTAAACAGTTACATGCCGAATTTCACCAAGAAAAGGTTAAAAATGTAGCCTCTAGAACAATGACGGACACAACCCTTCATTTAAAATTATTCTTCAATTCATTCTTAGCTGACAGGTTAATTCAATATATGGAGGGATTGATTTGAATACTAAATTATTATATTTTGTGTAACATAAATGTTCTAAATGTATAATGAAATTAATTCATTCGACGTGCATTAGCTTACTAAGAGTGTACGTCGAATTTTCTGCTACTTCAAACCAAGATAAATTAATAAATGTCTGAATTGTATTACATTTTTCACACTTAATAATTAGTTGGGAATTTTTAGCCTTGAGAGAGAACTTATAAATGTGCTCATGGTAATACTCTAGAGAACTCGTGGCATGAGTCTCTACTCAATCTACAATTATATACCAGAAGGAGCTTTCAGTTTATGCTGATAATAATCGGAAAGCTCTCTTAAGTATTCATGAAAAACATGAATTTTTTCATTCTCTTTTAAGTAGGGAATTAATTCTGTATTTTATTCATAAATACACGCTCGTGCAAATGATGAGTTGTTCTAATTATGTAATGCAAATGAGCTTTTGAGTATTTCTTAAAATATTGTTTACAAAAGACATATCTTAAACTTATTATCATAAGTTCTGGTAAAGCTAGAATGATTTTTTTTTTTTACTTTTAATACTGAGAAGAGTTTGGTCAGGATTCGGTCTTGGAATTTGAAGAAATAATAACTAATTTGTAAATGAAAGAATTTTATTTTTTATTGCTTTCAACGTTTCGGCCTAATTACAGGCCTTCTTCAGGGGTGCTTAACAAAAGAAACATACACAGGAAATAAAAAACAACCCTATATGGTATTATCATATAAAAAAAAAAAAAAATGAAAGAAATGATAAAAGTGTGTATAATCACACTCATTGTAAAATTTCAGAGAAGACTCTCCCTCTATCACCCTCCTTGGAATGAGCACTTTCAAATTGTTATTCAACGTAAAGGTCCTTTTTTTTATATATGTCCAATATTTAGTCTAAATATGCATATATTTATTTTTACCGTTTATTATACATATTTATATTATTTATTTATTCATTCCTTTTTTTATTTTATTATAACTTTTTTTTATGTTTCTTTTGTTACATCAGCCCTGAAGAAGGCATGAAATGTAGACCAAAACGTTGCTAACAGTAACAATTTTATGGCTCACAAATTAATTTTTATTTCTTCAAATTCCAAGATCCTATCTCTCCCTACTCGGGCGAAAGTCGAATTTCGACCAACTATCTACAAATTGATGGCTTTTAATTTAATTCCTATGGGCAATAGGTTCTTCAACTACCTTCTGGAAGAAAGTAACTTTGTTTTTTCCCATATTTATTAAGGAAAGTATTTAATTTTTTGATTTATATTTTGAATATAGAGATTAATGTAGAAAGACCAACTTCATTTTAGAATTTAATCTCTTGCGCTTCCAGGGTCTAGCTTCATCTCCTGGCCGGTCCTACTCTGGAGTAGATTGTAGTAATCAACTAAACAGCACAGCGATAGAATATTGTTGAACTAGTTATTAGTCATTCCTGGTCTCTGAAGATAGAGCTATAATTTCCAAAAGTGCTTTGCTTGTGCTCTGAAGTGGGATCGAATCCTTCAGCGAAGTTGGTCTTTCTATTATTCGTTGACAGTTATTTTTGTTGTTTAAAGTGTTTTATCTATTTAAAATGCATGCTTAGAAAATTAGTTATTTGGTCTTGACTAACGGCCCTTGGCGTCTCCATTCTGTTTCAGAACTCGATCCGCCACAACCTGTCGCTCCACAACCGGTTCATGAGGGTCCAGAACGAGGGTACCGGCAAGTCCAGCTGGTGGATGATCAACCCCGAGGCGAAGCCAGGCAAGGCCTCCCGCCGACGCGCCACCTCCATGGAGACGAGCAAGTTCGAGAAGCGACGAGGCAGGGTCAAGAAGAAGGTGGAGGCCTTGAGGAGCGGCATGGACGCCACTCCGAGTCCCTCGTCCTCCGTCTCCGAGAGCCTCGACATCTTCCCGGAGTCCCCTCTTCATGGCTTCCAACTTAGGTGAGAGACTGACCACGTCTTCAAAAGACTGACCAATCTGCCAAAAGTCCATTCCCATTGGTCCCATCTGTCGATTTTTTAAATTATTATATCATTTCAATTATAATTAAATTCATTAATTAGATTTTCTCTGTATCCCCATGTAACTCTACAATAATTTGCCAATCTATGCCACGTTTTTTCATTGAGAATTTTTCTTGTTTCACTGAATTTTTAGGCCATCACACACGAAATTATTTTAAAATGAGACACACAGCTATATAGCGTAAAATATATTTCCTTGCTTTTAAGTTATGTAGAGAAAACTACCTATTATATCAGAATACCTCTNATTTATTTATTTATTTATTTATAAATAAGAATTAATTGTATTACAGATTATTAAATCAATTAATTTTAGGCTGACATCGGTGGAGTCGTAAGGTGGTTGGGGCTTATTCCTTTACAGTTATCTCATATTAAGCATATGCTCCATTTATTTATAAATAAGAATTAATTGTATTACAGATTATTAAATCAATTAATTTTAGGCTGACATCGGTGGAGTCGTAAGGTGGTTGGGGCTTATTCCTTTACAGTTATCTCATATTAAGCATATGCTCCATTTACAGTCAAACACTGATCAGACTTCATCTGGTGAAGTGGAGTGGGGTTTTATCTTCTTCAGCCGTAGTAGATTTTTATGGCACAGTTATAAAATGATAAATACTCACACAACTATATTTAGCGCTCCACAGACTTTTTTCAGTCTGAAAATTGTTGGACGTTTATTTATAATTAATTGATAATTGTTTATAATTTTGATTGACTTTTAGATAGGTGTACTCAAATATTCATATATATGTGTTGCTTAGGCGCCTATTTTTTTTACTTACCTAAAACAGGTATTTACTTCTTTTCGTTCTTAATCCATGAATGAATTCATTTTTGTTTGAAATTATGTGAGTGAGAGAGGGGGATTTAGAGGAAGTCCAGAATTTATAATTGTTTTATATTTGCAGTAATAAAATTGTCATTATTTAATATGAATTATATGAAAATATTAATCATCATATATCATCACAACATGATGAAAAAAGTTTATATTATAGTTTTATAAATTAATTATATAATGTTTAAGTTCTACAACATTTAAAAAAAAAAAAAAAAAAATTGCGCTTCCGTTACTCTTCCTCCCAGGCGAGTCTAGAGTGGGGTCGTACCATTTACGTTCATTTTCCTCTCCTGCTTCTAAGATGAAAGAAGTCTTTTACTCATATTTATGTCTGTCTTTAGTGAAACATGGGAAATCTGCTTTTTTCATTATTATGAAGCTTCACTCTGGAAGTTTTATGTTAACTAATTTTAGCAAAAAAAAATATTTTTCCTTACTTCCGGGCTACATGTCCCCTAATAATAACTAAGATATAAAGACTTAATTTTCATCTCCCTTTAGGTGCCCCTTTCGCCATTTTGATCTATTTCAGCCAATAATGAAGTCTTTCAGCGATCTACAAACAGAAGTTTATAAACCGAATTCAGTTTCTTTATTTTGAAATTTGCTAAGGCTAGAGCCCGTATTGAGATACGCATCAGCAGTTTGATTTCTTTATCAGAAATCTGCTGAAATTTAATTTTCACTTTCAATTTTTCAAATGTATTATATAAAATTTACTCGGTGTATTTACTTAAGTATTAATTCCTTATTAACTAATAATAAACCATTTTGCGTTATCTAATAAATGGCACTTTATCTTGTTTCTTTCTAGTCATATATTAAAATCGGCGAAGATTTACTGATTTTTTTTCCTTCAAATTAATGTATGCTACGTTAAATATAATTTTGATATATGGGTAGAAAATGAAAACTGAGTCATAAAGCAGACATATACAGTATCTTCTTATCTTTATATATTGTTTTGTAATCAGAAATATATTTAGATTCAGATAAATAAACCGATATTCGACATAAAGCTCAACTTATAATCTGTTTCATTTCTATTTTAGGGATTAATTTTAGACCAGGCGTACTTCTAATTAAACACTTATTGATTCTTGTAAGATAATATTATTTTCAACAGTTTTTTACATGAAAAACTGTAATTATCATATTTTGTCCAATAATATAATACATTTTTCCAGTTTTTCAATAATGTTCAACACTAGGTATTTCATTTATATGGGTTATTTCTAAAATTTAAAACATTTATTTTAAAGGATATTTGTTGTAGCAAGAAATGTCGGTCACTCATTATTAAAGATTTACCTCATTGGTAGAACAAGTAGCTTATACGGTGTATATATATCTGAAATCAAATCAACACATCCCATATGGCATATAACTCTTATTCCTTTGACTCATGTTCTGTAACTTTTATCTCGTAATAGAGGGAATGTGGTAAAGGAAAAAAGAAAAACTTCAAACCTTCACCGCGCTGTTTAGCAGATAATTCTTCAATGTAGGAATTATTTAAACTGAAACACACACTCACTAATTCCAATTGGAATTACATTATTAGAATACATTTCAGTTCTTGCTATAGCACTCGTATTTCTTAATTGTTTCAGCTGGTTTTTGAATGGAAGGTTAAGGGAAACTAACTCATCTCATTGGTAGCCTAACTTGACTTTTTTCAAAAATTTTAACAGATCTTAACAAGTCCAACAATAGAAGTTAAAATATGGTTGGATTAATTATATAAATATTATTTAATTATGAAAATGATTAAAATAAATTTGGTATTTAAGCTTGCTATACGCATCAATTGATGAGTTAGTTAGGTTTACAGAAAAACAAAAATTAATGATCTTAATACCATAGTTGGCATAAGCGTTGAAAAAAAAAAAAAAATAAATTAAATAAAGAAAAAAAGTGTAACACACGCTATTTTATTGCATATATATTTTATAGCATAAAAAAAATTTAAGATAAATATACATAAAGAATGTAATTTCAAATGTTTGGCTTTTATTTTTATTTATAACTAATAATCACTTTAAAAACGTTAAAGCATAAAAACTAAAATTTTTATCTACACTTCTTATTTCAAACCCTTGAACTAATTCATTTTCAGTCGAAGTAGAAAAAATACGTGTAAGATGTATAATATAAGTAATGATTTTAGTTGTGGTATTTAATCCCACGTTACATTTTTATACAGGAAATGCAATGGGAGTGAGAAAAAAAATTCGTACTACCTCTCCCTCAGTCCCGGCTGATGTGTAATAAGAATTTGTTTTCTTTCGCCCTTGCATTTCTTCTGGTATTATCTAAGGTATATGCCTTATAACTTTTTTACGAAAAACGCTAATTAAGTAAAGAATTTATGAATTTAACTACAATGGGTGAGCGCTTTTCAATCTCGACCTTCACGGTCAGTCTTGGGGCCAAGCTTAGTGGTCATACAATTACGCTAATTTTAATCTCCTGCTTTTAATTTAAATTTTAATCATTTAGTATAATTTATATCCACCATAAATGACATATGGGTAATCTCCATATATTAAGCAGCTCATGCCATACGAACTATTCTATATTTATATACATATTAAATTATTACACATTTTTTCTATTTTAAGTGTTATATATTTCTATAAAAATAAATATTTTTTTATTTTTCATTAACATAGTTTAATACATAAATGTGTGCCAGCCACAATTTATTATCACAAAATATAATTATGTGTCTATTACATTGTTCAATTACTTAATTATGTTTTACATAGTATTTTGAATTATATTTCATTAAATTTTGTTTATCTTTTGCTTAATATAATTTTATACATATTGCTTCTTATAAATACTAAGAAAAAAAATCAACTGTGTGCATCTTTCCAAGTCTGTAGGTGTATTTCTATGGTTGTAAGGTTTATATTAATAATTTTAAGAAATATGCAGATTTATTGACTTACGTTGTAATATTGTTCTAACTTTATATTTATGACCGCGGTAGTGTGATTAATTCATGATTATGGATTTTCGCCATCAGAAATATGCTACAGACAATGTTATACGTACGTGTGCCTAGCAATAGTAAATTAGTCGTATGATTGAACTGTACAAATTTGCATGTTAAACCGAATAATTACAGATCAGACCTCTTTGTATATCTTTTTTTTTTTTTGTATTGATTCCAGTCACGTAAAATTCCCATTACTAATAATAACAGTAGACGTACAAATATTTTTTCTAATGTTCGCAGTTATATTTCTTCCATGTTTTTATTTTACAGGATGTAAACTAAACACTTGTCTAATCACGGTGGTAATGCCTTGAACAAGACTATATGACAAAACCAATAAAATTTGTTCAGAAATTGTTAGAAAATGTTAGTACGCCGTTTTTTTTGTTGTTTTTTTTAATATACAAAACCACTTTGAAAGTCCCTATTTTATACATATAAAACTTCCTTAAATGTCTCTCTGCAGTGTTTCGCTTTTTGGAACATAACTTCTATAAGACTTGTTTACACTTGACCAACTTCTTTATATTGTTTTGGTCTTTGTTGCTCATAGACATTTTTCATTTTGCCTGTTTGTACAATCCTATATTATGATTCAATAAGTAATAATAATTTTTATTTAATTAATTATTTAT
>KZ808292.1:28663-39785 GCA_000696205.2 Oncopeltus fasciatus
GGGGGTTCTGTCCTCTATGTCTGTTGGCAGTCTGCCTGGCCACTGCACCTGCCGTCCGTTCATCAATCGGCATCAATCCTGTCTCTGGAGAGAAGAAGCTCTCCAAGCTTACTGTCGATAGCCTTCTGGATGCTTAAGGAAATATAATAACACATTAAGCATATAATAACATATAAACTACAATATATGATGATAAACGAGATAGACAAGAAATACGTATATTTTATTATTTTTACAATAAAAAAAAAAAAAATCAGTCCCATAGTGGTCCAAGGGGGGGTTGTTGGACATATCATGGGTGTGTTTATTTGCAACTCATGCTACACAAGAGTTGTATGGTTAGCACACCAATCTCGTTGCCTGGTTTTTTTCCCATTCAGTACAAAATTAGAGCTGGAGGTTTCTACGAGCGCACCGAAATAACAAACAATAAGCGTCAAAAAGAAACACTAAATGTGCTCTTTGAGAATTGAACCTAGGGTCCTTGGCTTAGTACTTAGAGTACATCACCTTAAGAGCACAAGACTTTGGAGTCAGCGATATCAGAGTAGTATCCCTCCAAATAAGACTTCATTTGCAGTACTGTCTATACGAAACCAGTACTAAGAACCTGGGATCGCGTATGGTCTATTAACGGATTTATTAAATTATTCCAGATGTAAATTTGTAATGATATTTTTAAATGTTACTCCAGCAAAAAAAATTATTTTAAAATCAAAAGATCTTTAACGAATTAGTTTTCTTTTTTTTTTTCTACAAACCGAATTCCATTCAGAAAAATAGGAAAACTGAGCTTTTGATGAACTAAATAGATATAATTACTCTATGTTTAGCGGGATGAATGAAATAGAGCAATTAAAAGTATGATTTAACCTAAAGTTTGATAACAAATATTATTATTTTTAACCTTAAATGTTTTATAAAAATAAAATGTTCCTTCTTACTTTATTTGGCTTTAAAGTCATTACTGCAACATACAAATCTATATCAAATGAGTCATTAAAATCAAATTAGGATGTAGCCAAAAATGAAACCACAAAATGGATTCCTAACGCGCCTGAAAAATGCAAATTCCTGCTCGTATCTGCCATTTAGAAAGGCAAAGAAAGGCTAAACTATTCTTGCTTCTNGTTCAATTAGAAAGTACATTATTGCATTAAATATGAAATTTATAATTTGTAGTACTCTTGTTAAAGTAGTTCCTGTGTTTACTTAGGTATTATTGATCATATTATTGAATTATACACCTCTGAATTCATAATAATTTAACTACTGCAATTGATTATAATGTGTATTGTTAACGTTACATCTTACTGAAGGGGAATTTTGCATTCATTCATGTAGATATAAAAATATCATAAATAGATGAGTTGAAAGTCTATTGAACTGATGCAATTTACTTGGCAGACCACTGGCCAATGCCAATTTTACGACACGTTTCCTGCCATAGCTTGATGAGATTTCACGACCATTTTGACATGTGTTTCATGCAGCCTGGTGTACCACCCCCAATCTCCAGATCTCAGCTGACGACTACTTCTGAGTCGGCCTTGTTCTCAGCTGGCCTGACTCTTCATGACAGTGTGGGAAGTATGCGCTTCTATGATGTTTTTCTTCCTCCAAATTTGAAACCATGTTGCCATTGCTCAATTTTCTTTTTCTTCTACTAATTATAACACCCTTTTTGTTCTTGAACTTTAGATTGCATTATAAAGAAGTTGCAGTCTCAAAATGCTGTAAGAACAACGAGTTTAATAACAATTATAGGAGAATATTATTGTAACTGTAATTTATTAAACAAANAAAGTAGTTCCTGTGTTTACTTAGGTATTATTGATCATATTATTGAATTATACACCTCTGAATTCAAAATAATTTAACTAGAGCTATTGATTATAATGTGTATTGATACCGTTACATCTTACTGAAGGAGAATTTTGCTACATTCATGCAGATAAAAAAATATCATAAATAGAGGAGTTGAAAGTCTATTGAACTGATGCAATTTACTTGGCAGACGAATTGGCCGATGCCAATTTTACGACACGTTCCCTGGCATAGCTTGATGAGATTTCACGACCATTTTGACATGTGTTTCATGCAGCCTGGTGTAGCACCCCCAATCTCCAGATCTCAGCTGACGACTACTTCTGAGTCGGCCTTGTTCTCAGCTGACCTGACTCTTCATGACAGTGTGGGAAGTATATCCTTATGCGCTTCTATGATGTTTTTCTTCCTCCAAATTTAAAACCATGTTGCCATTGCTCAATTTTCTTTTTCTTCTACTAATTATTACACCCTTTTTGTTCTTGAACTTTGGATTGCATTATAAAGAAGTTGCAGTCTCAAAATGCTGTTAAGAACAACGAGTTTAATAACAATAACAGGAGAATATTATAATAACTGTAATTTATTAAACAAATTCGTTGCCTCGCTTCGACTTGTTGTAACTATTCCTAATTTAGATCAGTAGTGAAATCGCTGAAGCGTATTATTTGTTCGGGAACATAGCGGATCTATTAGTAATAAATTTGCTGACATTATTTGAATAGCAAAGATATTACTTTCAAATCTCTTACTGCTCCACTCTAATATCAACACAACCTAAGGAAATGGCTACATAGGTTAAGATGTCCAGTCTATTAAAAAAAAATTTAAAAACCTCCCTTAAAAATTAAAAAAATATTAACAGGATTACTTACAGCTAAAATAAAATAAAAATTTATTTGATATAGAAGAGCTCTTATCATTTTCACTAATGATCTTTAAACTTATCACTAATTTGACGCATGTTCAGATAAGGACTTATGCTCACCGCGCTTTATTCAAGTCCATCCTTATAGGTAAATAAGGCTGGCCAAGACTATGTTCGGAAGTCTTCAGACACCTGAGGGAAGAGATGGGACTCTAATCATAGTAGTAAATTCCTAACTACACTAAATCGTATTCTGCTAAAACCAACCACTGAAGCCCTTCTCACTTGAGGACCTCTAATTTTTTTTCACCGTTTCTTAACGATTTATAGAACTGTGATTCCAATATTGTGATTGAACACGCGGTCATTTATTCTAATCGTACTATTTAATTCAAGGGGAGTTTCAGTCTACTATTAAAGTTTGGTTTTTCGCGATCCAAGAAATTAAAAATGGGAATTTCAAAAAACAAATTTGCCTCTTCACAATCTAATATCCACTGTAATAATAAATTTCCACAAATTATGATAGGGTAGCTCTGTGGATCTATTCTGGTCTCGTAATCCTGGCGCTGCGGGTTTAAATTCCGCCTTAAGTAAGCTTATATCTATAAAAAAAAAGCTTGTCCTGAGCAATGGATGTTTAGAATGGGATGGCAACATGTAGATAGCCCCTTCCTTCATGACCCTAAGTGGTTGAAAGGGAGGCTAACCCTTAAAAACAAAACAAATGTTCGTTATTATGAAAAGCTATTCGGATGCATCATTTTTTATGATATACCCTACATAAAAATTTTAGTGGGTTTAGAATTTCTATGTAACAATACAGTTACTGCTTTGAAGAAGGATATACTATAAATATCTGTCCCATTCTCCTTCAACTCTGAAGAATCCTTCTCAGAATGTGCGAAAGCTCGGCAAAAAACTTTCCGACATTGCAATGTATTATTTAATTTTTTTTTCCTTGATTACAATGAGCTATTTACAATCTAATGAATGCTGATTTATTCAGCACAATCAAATCATAATCATATACAAAATAAGAAATAATGGATCACTAAGGCAGGAAGAAAATATTCTATGTATGGCCAAGATATAATTATGTGATGCCATTTACTTTCCTAACTTATCTGAATAAGAGAAACTGTTTATAAAATAAATAAATATTATAAAAGCACTTTAATTAACTTTCAAAAAAAAAAAAAAAATACGAACACCCACAAATACGAGTGGGCATGTATGTGTATTTTTCTAGAATCTGTATGTTAATGCATGCAGATGCTCCCCCCGAGAAAGGGGAATAGACAAACGCAAGTTCGTTGCGCCCATAAATTAACAAGTGACAAGAGATAAACATATATTACAGATAAGTATCCGGAATTTTCGATAAAACTAAACTGATACTTTCAGAAGCCTTACGTATTTCTTAAATTCTAATAAACAGACTTTTCTTCATGAAAAAATGACCTATGAATCTTTTAAATTACTCTTTTAGCATTTCGTGAGTATCTTGAATTCATAAACTGAGATACATAAATCACTTTTTACATAATTAGGAATGTAATTAGAAGGCTTGAGTGGACTAATATTTTTTTTATAGAAGAAAAATTCAGTACATTACATCTCTGTTAACATTTTTCATTATTGTTACCGCTTCGCACTCTCCCATAGAAAGTTCCCATTTCGCCCTAATTCATACGTCCACTTCCTGTCGTCGGACTCCAATCCTTAAATACAATCCATACACAGCATAATATTTTCAAACAATTATTTATATACTAAATTAAATAAATTCACAACTTACACAAATAAAGAGTTTTAATTTTTTAATATTGGTTCAGAGGGAATCTAATGAAGTCTGGAATAGGTTAATATATTAGTTGTTATTCAAAATATGATCTTATAAAAAAAAAATTAAAATAAATCTTATAACACTTATTTATTGCCCTAGTCCAATTTATTTCTTATTTATTACATTGCAAAAAACCTTTCGCTTCTTGTCGTAGCTTTTGCCGTGGAAGGTCCATCATTAGTTAAGTTGTATAATATATTTTAAGCTCCTGAAGAAGCATCTAAGAACTTGAAACTAGTCGGGCAATATATATGTGTTATTAGAATTATTGTTTTTTTTTTTTTTTACATTCGCCTTCAATCAAGAAGTATCTTTTTTATTGTTATCTTTGATAGATACTTGAAGATGATTATAAGAGCATAATTAATTTTCTGTCATTAATATTTTATAACTTTTTTCTGCAAATTAAGCATTATGGAAGACATACAAGGAAGAGGAATAGAGGTTTGTGAGGCTCTCATCACCTCTAGACGCCCTGTAAGGAGTTTTTTTTTTATATTGTCTTTCTGACTTGAAATCAAACTATAAACATACTCCTCTTTCTGTCCATTGCTAATGAAACTAGAAGACGACGGAAATAACCTCCTCCAAGTCAGTCTGTTATTATTCTTGGCATAGTTTTTAAGTTGCTATTTTTTTTTTTTTTTTCAATATCCTAAGCCATTTTGTCATTGGCGTTCTCAGCCATAGAAGTCCAGCTACTCAATTCATTTCTCATGCTTCTAGCCGAAGATCTTGGATTGCCCCGAGCCATGCAGAGGTAAAAATGCAATGCAGTCATATGTGTCTACATATGATCCCTTGTCTACATAGTGGGCAGGTTGGGGTCTCCGCTATACCGTGGAGAATGCCCAGTCCTCATTCGGAGTGACTGGTACTTCTCTACAAATGCCCAGTGGAATTTTTATCCTCGAATAGTGTTCCCACTCTTTGTCATCTGCCTTATTTTCCCACTCTTGCTTAACTACTTTCATAAATGAAGCTTTTATAAGATTTTCCGAAGTTCGGAAGCTGACTGGTGGGTCTGGCTGTTGATGGGCTCCGCCAGCCTGCCTGCACGCTCATTCCTCATAAGACCGCAACGAGAAGGGGTCCATTATTGAAAAGTGTTAGAGCCACGTCAGCTACGATTTGGCCCAGCAATAATGGTTAGCAATGCGAGGAATCAGACATACTTTAAAGCCGAAATTTTAAATACCTTTTTATCGTTGTTTTAAAATTTTGAAATGCAGCAATAGAAAATATAAACCTTAACGATGATTGAAAAAGTTCAATCGAAATAGTTTGTTCTGATTTAAAAGCCCAGACTACAAATATTGGAAAGAGAAGACCTCTTTTGGGTATAGAATAAGTCAAACGGATATTGAGATTCTTTGTTGCAAGCTATTCAATACCCTTATCAAAGAAGCGGAGTTGCACGCCCTGATAAGGAAGGTCGGAGGTCAAGATATAGGACAGCTCTCACTGTATCTGCATTCATCAGCAGAAGGGAGATAAAGTGATGTGTGAGGTTGCTAAGGTCAAAAAGGTTTAAAACTCCATGAGAAAATTTAAATAAATTAATATACCAAATAAAATTTTTAAATGAAATTAAAAATAAGTTTTCTTTTGGCTAACAAACTTTACTTATTTAAAAATAATTAATCTTTATGACATTATTGTTACAGTAACACGGAGGTGATAGTACTACAATTTAAGTTTGACATGTTAACATACTGTTGGTTGGTGTTTTATTGAGTCACTATTAACTTCATTGAATTTAAGATTAAAACTTGTATATTTTTTTAAACTACCTTGACCGAACCACAACAAAGAAACATTTAATAATAATATCTACTCTCCATTTGACCATATTAATATTATTTATTTTATTTTTTCTATAATTATACATTAAAAGAGGTGTCATTGGTCACCTTCTCTCCTCATGTGATTGATATTGAATGTCCTTTTTTTTCTAATTCATTATGGTGATCAAATTACAAAATGTTTTAATTTAACAGAATGTAATAAATAAATAAAAGTTTAAAAAAAAATTATACAACACCTTTAGATTAAAAGGTAAAAGATAAAAGGTTAAAACAGTAAAAAAAAAAAAAAAAGTTTAAATTTTTAAATTATTCATTATTTTATTGTATGGAAGGTTATACAACTATCAGTAATTGATCTACATAACTTAAAAACCTATATATTTATAAACAAAAAATGTATATGGCATAACTTTAAATCATAAATTTGTATTAAATATTCATTAGAATGTTTCTTTATTTTGAAAAAATTAAACTATAGTTATACAAGATGGCAATATTTTTCAACACTCAATATTAAAAATATTCCTCTATAACTGAAATGTAACGTAGAAAAACTAACTAAATTTAAAAACTTCACTGGGAGTATTATGGTAAATCGGTTATGTAATAAACAACAATGCCCCAGGAGACATGTAGGAATGCTGGAATAAAAGTACTTCAAAGTATCTGTGCCGAGTGCTCCACGATTAATGAATATTCAGATCTTGTAGACTTCCTGGCATTGCTAAGGAGAGGCTCATACCTTTTTCTGAAAGAGCCACTTTTCGAAGAAGTGCCTTTGTGGGACAAGGTGTTGGAGGAATGTTTCGTAACTAGGTTTTTTTTTTTGTTTTTGTTTTTTATCTTAAAGAAATGCTGTAAAATTGTTACTAGTCCCTTCGAATTGAAATAATGCTTAATAATGAACTTAAGGGAACTAATGTCGCTAACCTAAACATGTAATGGGAGTTCACTCTGAAAGCAGAAAGAAGAGATATATATGTATATATATGTGCTCAAATTCTGTCAATTAATCTGTAAGTGCTGACACCTTGAAGCCTACCGTAATTCTGAGTAATTCTCTTAGCACAGTAAAATTGAAATGACTCGTGTATCGATTTTTCCCACCAATCAAATTAAAAAGACTTGCTTTAACTGCTGAGCTCTTCCTCTTAAGCTGGGCCACAGCAGACGTAAACAAGCATACATTTAACTCACATTTATTTCTTTAATACTGTATTTCATTCACGTGCTAGTCTGCATAATCATTCTAGAAGCCCTCACTTATTACTGCCTTGTTGTACCATTTCTGTTTATTTCAATTGGAACAGGCTGAAAATAAAATTAACATTTTTTTTTTAACCATTTGTACATTGTGAATTATTGATTAAATCCCGACTGGTCCAGATGTTTTCCTATTGGGAGAAAGATTGTGCTTAAACTAAAACTTTAGTTATTTGTTGATGACTATATGTGTTCTACTACAGCTTGCCCTACTTAAATCCTTGCCTAAGATATTTTAATATCATGATGAATTAAATAGTGTAGAATAGATATATAATTATGTTCTTCTACAAGTGGAGATACTAAAACTAAAACTTTTTTTTTTTTTTTTCTCCTTTTTGGACGAACATCTTTCCCATTTTCTCTCAAATTGTATTTTCCTCTTAAAATGCATATACCAATCTAACGAAATTCTCTAAGATCAAAGGCGTACAAAGGGAGGATAGGTTTCAAAGATGTATGTAATGTCAAGGCATCTTTAAAGAAGTTAGCTTTAAGTTAAGTTGCTACTTGATTATTGACTTCTTTATTTCCGACAACAGCTATGGCAAATACAGTCTAACTTTTTTTTGTGAATTAGATAAATATTAATGATTGTTAAAATAATAATTATAATCATTTATAACAATTATTTTGATAAATAGAATAGGAGTGCTAGGGTAGCTCGTGCATCAGCTCGGGTCTCGCAATCCAGGCACTGGGGTTCAAATCCCTCTCTGGGCAAGCTTTTATCGGCAAATAAAAGCTTGTGCTGAGCCATGGATGTTCAGAATGTGTTAGCAACCTGTAGACAGCCCCTCCACCCAAAGATTCTAAGTAGTTCAAAAAGAGTCTATCACTTATAAAAAAAAAAAAAAAAAAAAAAAAAAAAAAACACAAGTGAGAGAGAAGAGAAATGTTACTCTTGTATGAAATACATTCAGAGCAAGACTGAATGGCTCGGTCCCTCGAGTGGGAAAGAACGAACTCCATAAATCTTCGAGAGCTTCCAGATCCGGCCGACAGATTGCGCTAAGTGCTCAACAGTAGGACCTCCTTGTATTACATCTAATACCTCCTTGACTCCCGACCTTCCTCTACTTGGAATTTTCTTGTCACTGCATCTCTTTTAATGTTATATTTCCTTCTTCATAAATCTTTCAAATAAGAATTGTATAAACTCTCTAGTAATTCTGCTAGCGAAATAAATATACTGACAGTTAAATTTTGCATTCAAATTTTTAAATTTCTGTACATTTTCACCTTCCTAATCGAAATAGTTTGAGGAAAAATTATGAATTTTTTTTTTAACTTATTATTTATTTTACCTAGCAAATTAGATGGATGAAGCCAAACTATTCACGTTAGTGCATAACGAGCCTTTTTGTTCGATTCTTCAATGATTTAGGAAAAGCTGAAAATAAGGTCTGCTCGATATTATGTCTGCATTTATATATACACACACACACACACACATATACATACAAATATAAATTACAGATCTAACTGTAAATTTCATTCTTTTATTTTGAGACCCTTTAGCCAATACTAATGCCATTGAGAGGAACTGGACTAAGGTGAAGTCTGGTATGCACATAAAGAAATGACAGCTTGGACCTTTAACTAGCTGACTATATGTGGTTCGGGTTTAAAGATGGTGCATCTGATCTACATCCTCTCAGATGCAAGAATGAAAAGGGTTGTTGATTCGCAGAATCACATATTCAGGTAAGCCATTTTCCCTTAGCATTATCAAATGTTTTGTTATAACTGTGAAGACCAACTCAATTTTAAAAAAAATNATATATAATACATTAAGTTAATCTCAGTTTTATGAATATAAAAGTGGGAGCTGGAGAAGGGCTTAAAAAAACAAAACAAAAACATCTTATTTTACCGACTTTAGTCTTATGGCAGTAAAAACTTCACTTTTGATTAACTAAGGGTCGTATCAGGTCAGAACCCTCTGCCCCCCCTTACTACAGAAGAAACCCTGATACATATTTCTCAACAATAGACTAAACACAGTCCCAGATATTGTCATCGTAAAATTATTTAGATATATTGTTTAGTTCGTACTTGACATGTTTTCATTCCATTATTTATTGGTCTAGAAACATTAATTTGTCCACATAGTACTTAAGAAAAAAATAACAAGATGTAGGTGTATCGCTGGCTATTGCTATAAATATATTTAAATTACAGGCCGTCCTCTTTCTCTCATCTTACAGATGGGATTTGAACGTTATACCATATATTAGGCTAGTTTTGGTTTTTCTATCACAGATCAGAAATAAAAAGTTTGTTACGCAGAAGGGTGCGTGAACTAAGCCGATTTCCTTTGATTCATTGAAGTAAGACACAAATAAATGGTTATGGCTAAAAATATCTCACAGGCCATACAGACGATGAAAAGATAAAGTAAGCGACGCACACCTTCCTCTATTAGTATTTTTCGTAAATTATTTCTAAATCACAAAATTTGAGAATATTAATTTACATATATTGCGTTCTATAATTATTTTCACAAGCCACCAAGAAGTGAAATTGCAAGAAGCAAGTTTCTAGAGGCCAGATTGGAAGGCAATTAAAGTCCTTCGAGTCAGTTAAGTGCCAGGTGCTTGATAATTACTTTTTGATTGATTATTTAATTCCTCAACTATTTTAGGTAGCTGGACAAAAATCTTCTCCATTTTTAAATTTTACAAACAATATTGATACATTGTGTCTTTAACAAAGACGCGATCGGTTTTCCCTGACCTATATTTCCTCTCATAACCTAATTTCCAACTACAAAATCAAAGTTTCGTGGAACTCGGTGGATGGTTACTTATTATCCCAAGATATTAAATTCGTGTTTCGTCTACATTGGGCTCTATAATCATGGGATGTGAATATTTTAGAATTAAGACCTGTCACTATTAGTTTTGAATGTAGTTTCTAAACTTACTTAATTCATAGCCTTAGTTCTATTACAAAGAGTTATTTTTTTCCTCTAAATAATGACTTTAATAGAGCAAGATTAACCCAGTATTAATTCGGTAACTATTAATTTGCAGATATTTTTAATAAACAATACTTTATATTTATTGCGAAGTTCATAGTATCATTTCATGTTACAGAAAAACTTCAGCTGAACATTTTTTACAAGCTTTATTCGATTGAGTTATATCAGCTGATCATTTAATTTTAAATCAAACGAGAAAAGTATTGCATTTATTCGAAGTTAATATATTTATTCCATTCTAAGATCTGTGTTAATTGCTCCAGATGATTGATCTTAAATCATTGAAATAAGGAGCAAAAATAAATATTGAAGCAAAAAGAAGGAAAGTTTCTATTTGAGATAGATATATTTAATAAAATATATCTATCTCAAATAGAAACTTTCCTAATAAATCAAATATGATTTATTAATTTAAAATAATTTTTTTAAACATTTATTTATTCATTTCATTTCTGTAAACATTTTGTAATTCGATTGCAATGAAGAACAAAAGACAAAATAAAAATAACAATCGCATGAGG
>KZ808292.1:59829-80248 GCA_000696205.2 Oncopeltus fasciatus
TGTATGAATTTTTATTGAGAAAATTTATAACTGTGATATTTTTGTTTTATTAAAAAAAATAAAAGATGAATTTTATTTTATTTTTTTATGTTATTCAATAAAATACCCATTCTTATTTACATAAATGTGTAAAGATTAATAACGGAAATCACTGCTTTACCTTTCTTTTTAAATTCATATGAAAGGCTTAATTAGAGTTGAAAAGTGAATGAAAGATTTTAATAAAACAAGTAAATTTGTACTGTTTGTGTAAAATGGTGGGAGAAAAATTAAACTTTCAATTGTTTATTGACTATTTACCATTTAATATTAACTGATTTTGAAAAAAAAAAAAATATTGCATTAGTATTTTATTACATTGTATTTTGTCTTTAGATTTTCATATTATTAGAGGGCCATGGTAAGTAGTGGTAATTGAGTTTTTTATTAAATTTTTTATGGAATTCAATTTTAATGAGGAGCATTATTTCCGAGATTCAACCATAGTTTATTAATTTTAAAGAACAAGCCATTTTTTGTCGATAAATGTACTTTTGCGTAATAAGTACGAAAATAAGAGCAGCACACAAAAATCAATTAAATAACAAATTTTGATTTCTCTTTATCTTTAATTTAAAAAAAAAATATGCAATTAAGAATTGAATGATTGTTTCACTGTCTTTTTTTTTTTTTTTTAATTATTTTCTACAATTCGGCAATAATATATTCTCTATTGTATATTTATTCTATATTTCTTTGTGTTTAAACCAATACTAAGTGCTAATAACAATTGTCCTATCCTATAGTGCTAAATTTAGCTTATATGAGAAGTTTGGTTCATAAAGGCGAGTCCAGAGAATTTGCTTTGAAGGTGAAAAACGGTATAAATGTAAATATTTAAATCCGATATTAACACCTAGCCTGATGAAATTAAAACTAGCACCAAGTTCATTGTCACTTTTGTTTATGAAATACCAAAATATTTCAATAACAAATTTTTTTTTTTAATTTCTTTATCAACTTTTAAATGATTCCTATATCTTCCTTTTATTTTTGCTTTTAGATTGTAGTAAGTTTGAATGAATTTGACGGGTACTTCAGTTCATCAATATTCATTAGAGCCATTTTGGATATTAAATGTTTTGTAGATGCTTAATAAATAGTATATTTGCACAGCTTTTGAGCAATCCAAATTGGAGTAAAACGCCCCACTACCCAGAACGATTTATATTGTTTTATTCCATAGCACTTTGTCATCTATTTCGAAGCGCACTCGTACCCCAATTGATTGCGACATGCTTTATCATAGAATGCATAATATACACTTTCTCGTATGTGTGTGTGTTTATGAAGGACAGACGGAGAGATTTTCACAATACCCCATTGTTTCATATTTGCGATAGTCTATCATATTTTTCTGATGTACCATGATAAATGTGTCTTGATTGAAATTATCTACTACCCCTAATCTCAATGCATTTTTGCATATTTTTTATTATTGTAGCAATAAAAAATGTACTCACTGTAACAGTAGTCTATAATCTCGAAAAAATTTTGAAGTGCAGATTACCTGTAAAAAAAAAGAAAAAAAAGTACCATATTAATAATTGTTATATCCATATCTTCAAAGACAATTTTTCTTTCAATCTCTTTTTACCCCTCCATATCTCTATAGCCTGCTTGCTCTCAAATAACAATATTTATGTTATTTGTTAAATAAGTTATATGTTAGAATAAGCTAAATTGTTAGCTGTGAAATTTTTGTTATTCAAGGGGATTAAACAGCCAGAATAAATTTTCCTTTTCACCAATATTTTTTTCATTACAAGTAAGTTTGATCTAGAAAGAGTGTTAATAGAGACAGTAAAAAAACAAAAGTGTGTGTGTTTNGAAAAAAAAATGTACAGATCATTTTTTTTTTTAATAAAGAAAAAAAAATTCACAAATGTAAAACGTGAATGCCTCGATATACTAAAGGAAAGTTTAGAATTCTTTTTTAACATTCTGTTAATTCTCTTAAAGTTTTCTTAATATTATTTCTTTACAGAACTCACATACTTCCATTGTTACACAAAGTATGCGTCCCATAAACACTGAAGCAATAATAATCACATAATAAACTCTGTATTAGCGCTCACTCTCTGCATTCGCATAATAGTTGGTTCTTTGGCTGAAATGGCCTAACTTCTAAATTTACACCGTTTTCAACTTACCTCAGCTATCCACAAGAACATTCCAACTTGAAAATTAATTCAGAATACATATCTAACAAATTATTTAAGAGAGAACTAACTTCAGATATAAGTGGGAAAATATAGGACTTACACTTGATAGAAAAAGTAGCATTGGCTTAGCAGATTTCATAGGTTTCGGTTCGGAGCAAGAAAATGAGTTTAAAAAGTACCTCAAACTGTATTATACAAATAAATACTATAATATTAAATAGTATAATAAATACTTAATTTAAAAAGCTATACAATTATATCTAATGGTATATGCACTATAGTCGTCTGCTGGAGTGTAGATATTTCTTTTATGGTTGTTTAACCGTTTATTATTTTAATAATTAGTACTAAAGAATACAAAATTAATTATGTATTAGGAAATCATGTTATATTTAGACAAGACAATTAATTTGGTATAACCAGAGATAAATATATAAGAAAATTATTCTTAAAAAGTATGCAGCTCCTGCTTGATAGTTTGAAAAGAAGCAAATTAAATTAATGCAAAAACAGGCGCATCACATATAAAATATTTCTTGCATAGTTCCCTAAAGAAAACTGACTAAAATAATTTAAAAAAATTATAAATTGTTTTACCTATGTATTCATTTAGTTTTCTTCCACTAACAATGATGTTTATTTTATTTCTTAAATTTAAATTAACTTGAAAAAAATTAAATATTTCTTTAAATGCATTTCACTCACTCATTGAGGCCGTTAATGTTCCGTTAATGAGTAGGTGAAAGCAACATTTGAAATTACCCTTCATAAAAGTCTGAAATGGTTGCCTATAATGCTAGCGTCCATGACAGTTAGGTTTAATGGTTACTATTTAATTGGCAAATAAATTTTCAATCAAAATATCAATTTGTATACAGCGAATATTTATTACTGCCGTCCGGAGACTTCAGTGTAAAAATTATGTACAAAAATCCCGCTTTACAGTAATTGTCTTATTATGATTTTTATTGATATTTATTTCTGTATGTTAAGCTTTGAACCCCTTTTAGATTTTCCCTTCTTCTTCTCGAAAGTAATAAATGGATCGATTTTTTTAATTATGTTAACCAGTAAAATATAAAATGCATTTTCTTTATTGAATATATAGGGGAGCGAATGAAAAGTAGTTTGAGATTTTAAAATAGGGATCCTATGTTCTATACATTATTATAATATAATAATATACTGAACCCAGAGTAAGTGTAGAGGATTACATGTCATGGAAATTTCAAATACAAATATTCATCCAATAGGATAATGAGGAATACGCTTGAATTTCACAGCTTCTTTCTGAACTTTTTATTGCAAGTAATTTTTAAATTTAATACTATTTAATTAATTAATGACTTAATTCAAAATTATAGAATATCGCTTGAAATAAAAATCGCATAGAAATTATCAGTTGAATTGAAAAAAGTTTCCAATACAACAATAGGGAGATGAGTAGAGATACTAACTTGAGGTCTTCTTTGATGAAACAGAATATAAAATAAGGTGGCTTCAATGAGGATTGCAAAAAGATAGTCATTTTATTGTTATTGTTAGATAACTGCACTCTGAGAAGTGACTATAAACTTCCCTTGGATATTTCCCCAGACATCACTATCGCCCTATAGTGATGATGACTTACAAGTTAAGTCGAAACGTCTGCAATAACAAAATAATTTCCTAACAATTTTGGAGCATTCTTCATAATAAACGCATCTACCCGTTTGTAGATAGATCTGGATCTCACAAATATCTAATCTTGTTTATGAATTGAATCCTAATTTAAATTTGAAGTCCAGTTGTCTGTCTGACAAATTGAAAGGCTGTGTTAGTCACATTTAGGTACCCCTTCTAATTCGCCCTTCTTTCGAGGGACATCCCTTCCTCTCGCTGTCCCCACCAGGGTGGTTCTTCAGGAGCCACAGTGAGAGTCAGAGCGCGGCGCGATCACAGAGCCCTTACGCACAAATTACAGACAGACGAACTGTAATGACTCTCTGTGGGGGAAGAGCGATATCAATGGGCGTGGTGTTTCCGGGGCTTGTTGCTCTCTCACGCTCAGGCAGCCGTGAAAGTCTGGAGGTACATGTCCATGCCTTCCAAATCTTCCGAAGACGGAATGGAATACAACAGCGATCGTAAAGGAAATAGGTATCAGGTATAAGGATATGTCGTTTGTATACTTGACCCCACTGTTCCAAATTCGATGGAAATATAAAAAAGTAAAATACTAATTAAATATTCAAAAACCGAAAAGGAGAATGAAGTAAAAAGTTAATGTGGATAAGGTTAAGTTTACCGGGAAGGAAGAGTTGGTGGAGCCATCATAGTTCCTTTTGGGTCTTTTGCTAGGACATTATAGCATTAAATATTCCACCTATTCCTTTAAACACTTCTTCAAAGCTCCAATAATATTGACTATTATTCAATTGTACTTATCCAATTTTAAATATACACGTATCCCTTAAACATATTGAGAAACTACACACAGGATTCCAATGTTCTTAATATATCTTTAGATAAATGAGGCTCACTCAACTCTCTTTTAGGAATCATTATCTCAATTTCTTAGACATCTTCCTTAACTTTTTCTGAAAATGTAAAATATATATTTTTTTTAAATTTACATTAATTTCTAAATGCTAATATCAAGGACTATGATACGATTTTTAAATTTTTGGTGTCTCTAAAAGTCATCTGAACCTCGTCCAATTTCAGACATTAGAGAACTTATCCAGGAGTTTTGTACAAAGAAGCTCAAATATTCTCGTTACTGGACCAGTCAGTCATGAATATGGGATCTAGGTGAAACGACGTCCCCTCTCACCTTCATGTTAGCCCTGAAAATGGCTTACAAAGTAAGCCTATACGTTGGCAGATAACTTAAAAAATCTAACTTGGCCGAACCCCAACAAAAAAAATATAATAATAATATATACGGCAAAAAAAACTCTATTTATTCCCAAATATTGGTTTTCTTATTTTTAAACTGTGAATACTGGAACATGTGTGTGTGTGTATACACACACACACACACACACAAACTTTTTCACAGTTTTAATATATACATACATATAGGACCTTTAGGATGAGGCATTCAATTTTGATAAATAATTATCATATTAACGGCTATAAAGTTATATAACTTTATCAACCAAAGTTATTCGAATGTAGTAGGAAGTATAGTGATTTCTTTCATTTCTTTACATATAATGCATATTACACGAATATTTTGTAAAGTATGGTGAGTTGCCGAAGAATTATGATTATATGTTTCAATACAAAGCATTATTTTTTTCAATTTTATTTACTTATATCAGTTAATTATACATTTGTTGTTGAATAAGTGATTAATACTAATGTACGTATTATGAGCTTAAAGCCACAAAGAGAAAGTCATTAACAGTAAACTTTTATTTATTTATTTTTTCATAAAGGAAATAGTTGTTTTGATTTTCAGAAGTTACATTTCCATGATTAAAAAAANAATAAGTTATATAACTTTATCAACCAAAGTTATTCGAACGCAGTAGGAAGTATAGTTATTTCGTTCATATATACGAAAATATACGAATATTTTGTAAAACATGGTGAGTTGCCGAGGAATTATAATTATATGATTCGATACAAAGCATTATTTTTTTTTTTTTTTCAATTTTCTTTACTTATTTCAGTTAATTATAAATTTGTTGCCATAAAGAGAAAGTCATTAACAGCAACCTTTTATTTTTTTATTTTTTTTCATAAAGGAAATAGTTGTTTAGATTTTCAGAAGTTACATTTCCATGATTAAAAAAAGGTTTAACCTTGTTTGAAGATAGAACGCACATTAATCACAATAATGTCAATTACACGGACGACTGGTGAAAGATGATTGATACCACATGGTGATACAAGTGTGGCAGTCGTCCTTCTTAATTTCCTTCCATTCAATTCAGGATTTTATGAGGACCCATTAATGTAATTGACCGTAGCCAGAAGTGGATGACAAGGATTAGTGGCTCCACGGGTGCCTTGTAAGGAATTAACTATAATTTTGTGAAAATTAATCTTAGCGAATTGGCTTTTTCATTTACAAAAATGACTTCTGGAGTAGAGCAATCTAGATTGAAAAATATCACGTTCTACTACATCTGTATGCAAAAAAAAACAAACCCTGCGGTTTGAATTATAGTCAATAAAAAATAAATAAATAATTTCTAGTCTTTATAATTACAAAATAAACAGTTAGAGAATAAGATCTGCACATCGCGTAAAAAGTTAATAATTTTCTTTAGTTCCTCTAATATTTTTCGCACCAGGATTATTCGGAAGTATCTTCCAATATTTTTTCTTAGGTTTCCATCTTTCCTGCAGTTGGTGAAAATGGTCTTAATTTTCATTACATGTTACACATTTCGGTGATTCTGCTAGTACCCATTTTAAATAAGGTAGCCTTGGTATTAGCGTGGCCACTTAGTAATCGGTTGAGAATGGTTACATTCTTGCGGGGTAGCGAGTCACTGTAAATTTAAAACGAGGATTGGAGGGGAACTATTGGTAGAAGGGAGTAGTGGAAATGATTTTTAAGTTCAGATTCTCCCATGGACTGTCGCTGCCATTTCTGGATCAACAGGTGTTGTGATATCCGTAGAGAGCCAGCTTAAGGCAAAGGAACAGGAGTAGTACGTATGAGTGATAAGAGTAAAATCCTTAGCAATTTTGTCATCGGTCTCGTTTCCAGAGATCCCAATGTGACTCGGGACCCATTGTGTAATGTGGCACTCCTAAAGAAGACCTTGAGAAGAACAATGTCGCAAACCCAGAACTTTTTCCCGGGTCTCAACATGAATGAAAAGACATAAGAAGTTATATATATATACGTATACTTTTAATCAACTTCATTTCGTTGTGAGATTAGTGAACTACTGCGAATATAAGAAGGGACACTTCCTTCTCCTGGACTTGAAGTTATAATTCTACACCTGTCGTGATATGCATAGCCATGTCAGTCTTGGTTATCTTACAGGTTGATGACTCTTTTAGTCAGGATAAATGAGTCGAAGTCTCGTGTTCGAATCCTTCTGGATCACTTTTCTGTGGCGTTTACAAGTCAACTACAGATAACCCTCAGTAGCCGAGGAGCGGGGCTCCTCTCCAAGTGGATAATTAAAACTAATATCTCCAGGTCACGGAGCCGGAGCGCGCCACGCATATCTTGCGGGGGCTGAGCCCATCCTGCCTCGACTGGTCATCCGATCGGAAGACGTCTCGATTAAGCAAAGTTTTATGTCGAGAGGCCCGCCTCTTCCTTTGGGCTTCTGGTAGCATGTGTCACTGCTTAAAATTCTCTGCGCGCTAATCTACCTCAGCTGATTTAAAGTAACATGGTCTAATCTGATTTTCCATTTAAAAAATGTAAATAATCATATCGATACCGGTTTTGAAAAAAAAATTATATGGATCCTTCATAGTAGTAGCCTTTTTTTTTTTAAAAAATCTTCATAGAAGGCAAATTTGGGGGGGGGGGGGGAATGAATTTTAACCCAGACTCCTCTTGCTTAGAGTAACAAACAATCTCCATTGCCTTGTATAGAGATTGCTAGGTAATTTGATAACAAAATTACTTATGAATAAATTTATTTCTTTATTCCTGAATTCCCTGTTATAGCTATGTTTTTCAACCATAGGGTGTTTCAATTAATGCCTGAAATTGGACTAGGAAGTGTAGGGTATGTAAAATACTTAAACAATACAACAAACAGTTTAACGGTACTTTTTAAATTGTTGTTGAGATTCGGTCAGAAAGGACCTTAGAAAAAAAATATTTTTATAACGTAATTTACATGTATTTATTTATTAATGCCAACGATTATGATATACAAAGCAAGCCATCTTCAGGGCTGGAAAATTTAAAAAATTCAGATTTTTTTTTTTAATAGAAAAGAAGGGTAGGTCAAAAGAGGAAAGGGTAGAGGGGGAGGGGCAGAACCCTCCTTTGATATTTCTGCCAAATTTCATGCTGGCGACAAAACACTCAAAGATGATACTCGCTAGAACCGGCCAAATGTCGTTGATTCAGTGAAAGTCCGAAGAATAATTTAGTAGGATTCTCGCCATAGAAGTTTACAAGAGACCTTACAACTTATTATTATTATTTATTTCCCCAACCTCTGCTTGAAATATTACCTGAAACTTGAAAAAGAAAAAACACTTTATAAATGGATTCCTCATAAACATACAGAAACTATTAAATCAAGCCACTTAACAACTACATGTTATTTAGCTTCCTGCTTTAAAATTAAATCGTTTTTAGACAGGATCATCAACTGCGACAATAATATCAGTGTTTGTCGACTGAAGAGGAACCAAAAAAAAACCTCCAAAGCCTAAATTCTATTCAAAGAAAATTTGTCTAATTGATTTCTGAACAGCCAAGGGTGTAGACCTTTTGGAGATTATGAATTGAGGTCGAACTATCACTGCAGAAGTATACTTTACAATACTGGACCATTGCTACTAGAAGCTAAAGCTTTTCGATCCCAGCTTAAGTAATAGAAAAGGTCCTTGTAATGCTCTGCCAAATTGGCCGAGATTGGCTGGGATTTTTTGTCACATTCACCTGTGATCTTTCACCGACTGAACACCGCCTCTTTTGATCTCAGGACAACCGTCTCAATTGAGACAAGCTACCATCCAAATTGGAAGAGCTTCACAGAAAAATTAGCTGTTTTTTAAAGATGGAATTTGTGATTTACCATTAAGTTGGGAGAAGGTTATTTATTTAACGGAGTATATTTTGACAATTAAATGTATTTATTAGTAACTATTTGTTTATTCTAAACGTTCCTAATTAAAATGACAGGACTTTTAAAATGGCCTGGTATATCAGACAGTATAAATCAGCCAGTAAAGACGCAAAATTCCGCCACGCAGGAGCTTTGGGAAATAAGCAAATTCCCCTGTAAAGTAATTCATGAATATTGATATTTGACCTTTACGAGATATCCTACATTTATAAAATATATCTTCTATCAGTGAATCATTTTAGTTATAAACTGAATATTACGCCTACTACCCTTTTTACTTTATCTTTACATGGAAATTATTTAACTATCATACCTTCTATTATCCGTCTTTATTGGTTTCTGCAAACCATCTTTTGTTGGCGAGCGCTTTCGGACATTGTCCATCCTCGTGGCCGAATACATGTGTTCACTGTCACTGTCTGTATTCATTTATATTATCATATATTCATTTGAATACAGACAGTGACAGTGAACACATGTATTCGGCCACGAGGATTGACAATGTCCGAAAGAGCTCGTCAACAGAAGATGGTAATGAAGACGGATAATAACAACCAACTTAGACTGTCGTTTTTCATTTTTAAACTACATGCCGAATTTTATTATGAAAATATTTCAGAATTTCCAAGCCATTGGTCATATGGCAAAAAAAACAACATATTTTTTATCATTTCCTGTTGTTAAATAAATAAAAAACGACATTCGTACAAAGTTAGTGCTATTTTACTTGTGATTTCCCATATTATATAATATAAAAGCCCTGTTTGTTTTATCTATACAGGTTATGCCCACTGAGAATGTGATGAACGTGACACACCTATGTTCCACTAAAATGTGTCATCCTGTTTCGTCAGATATAGTAGAAATAGTAGGGGGATTATTTTGTTTACTCCTGCATTACACAACTAGTTGTGTTGGATCTATATCCACGTCCCCATTCGTGTTCCATTTATGTCAGTATACGTACGTTATCAGCCGTATAACCGAATCTCTAGGAGGCCTCAAATGTGGGGACATCTCTTTCGTAAGTGTTGTTTGTTAGCCTCCAGCTGATTTATAGGTGCTGTTGGGGACCGGCGTGCTGGAAAGTTCTTGGGTAAAGGCGAGCCAGCCCAATGCCACAATAGGTTAAGCCGGTTCTGGGTCAGGGCGCGCCAACCTGCCTTCTAGAGAGCTTAATGGTAGCTCTTTTTCCATGTGTTAACAAGACTATTTGTTTAAGTTGTTTATTTTCCACTGATGGTCATTCACACTTGACTGCCTTCTAGAGGCCCAGCTAAAGATAGCACCTTACATATTAGTATAGGACTTTATCAGATATATTTTTTAGGCTTAAAAATATATTGATTAGCCACTAACTGAATAGTCGCTCACTTATATACAGCATAAATATTTTATGTATTTGTTTATTAATAGGTAGGATGAAGAATTTCATGTTGCCACTGCACTGATTCTTTGAAGAGGGAATTTGATGGTTAAAACAATTATTTTATTGGAATAGAAATCATTCATATTTTGATAGCCATTTAAAATAAAGGATACACGGCAATCGGACATATTTCTGTAGATCTACCAATATGTATTGATTTCTATTAAAATATTGAATGTTTCAGAAGTATATCAATTCTCAACATCTCCATAACTTGAAAACTTCTGTGAAATGATTAAAAGTAATGAAGAAGGATTCTATCCACTTGTTTTAAGGTCCCATCATTTACTGCTCTCGCGAAGAATGAAACCTAATTTGATTAATACATAGGCTTGAAAATTAAAGTCTGTCTTTTTAGGGAATGTATAATCGTTAACCATAGATCTTTTCAGAAATAAACGTACCAGCTCAGAACAATTTATTTTTTCTTTAGATCTAGGCGTTTTCAAAATTCTGGGTATCATCAGAGTTGTGGAATGCATGTGAAAGAGACACTTAGTAAGCAGTTTTCAACATAGTTGACAATTCCTAGGGATCATTAAATAAACTAACATATTAATAATACTATACGAGATATAGATTTATTTAGTGATCGTGATATTCTTAAAGGTACTTGGTCAGGGTTCGGCTATTAAGTATTAGTGAAAATAAATCTTTCTCTAAGGGGCGCTATTTATCGACAAATAAAAGCTTGCCCTGACCCATTGATGTTTGGAATAGGATGGCATCTCTCGATAGCCCCTCCCTCTGTGACCATACCTGGTTGAAAAGGGGCTAATTACTTTTCTTTTTTAAATATCTCTCTAAAAAAAAAAAAAAAGATATTTATTTTCTAATCCAACTTTTCGCTTTATCGTAAGCATGTCAAGCATTACTGATAGCCATCTATATTGATGGTGACTAATGTAAGAAATCTCTGTTATCTGTATTGGTTGTGAGGGTCGTTCACGAGTCGAAACATTAACAATATAAAATACAAATTCCGGATGTTTTCTCTAAAAACTGAAGCCGTCCAATCAACGGCAATTAATTTTTTTGTAATTTGTTTTCATAAAAGGCTTCACAAAACAAGGTTTTTTGTTACAGTTATACGAATAAAAATGTCCAATCACACATCAATCAAGCACATCGTTTGTAAAAAGAAAATTGGTAAACTTGCATATCTCAAGCAAACAAGTATACTAATTTAGATTTCTATCATATGTAAGACCGAGAAATTTAACAGATATACAATTATATTAAATTAGAGCATTGTTGATATATAGTGGAGGGGGATTTTTAATCTTTCTTGAAAAAAAAAATACGATGCAAGCGCTTTAGTCAATAAGTAGTAAGCCCATGTCTTCTTAATATGTTTGTTTAATATTCTTCTCATTGATTAATTAGTGGCCCTAAAGTACTCGACCCTTGCAATATAATATGGCATCATAGTAAACAGTTTTACTTTCAATTCTAATTTATTTATTGTAGTGGAAAACAATGTGGCGGCGAGAACGCATCCTTGCTGCACTCCGTTTTCCTCAACATAGATTTCGGATAGAGTGCCACCAATGCGGATTTTAAATATTTGGCAATTAAGAAAAATAATTAGAAATTTTATAATATTCCCCTCGATTCCAATTTTTTACATGTTCACATGTTGCAAATNAAAACATCTTACTACCTTGGCCTGGACTGGAACCCGGATCTCTTGCTTGCCGGCCTGGCATGTTACCAATCACACCACCGAGACTAGCCAGGTAAAATTTTTTTTCAATATATTCCCTTGCATTTATTGTATAAAATTAATGTGGGATTAATATACAAACATACAATATTTAAAATAAATAATAAAGTTAATGCTTTCATTGTTACAACATGAATAAATCGAAATTCTAGAAGACTAAACGTTTCTTTGTTTACAGATGGTTAGAAAATTAAGTTGGTAGTGGGATATTAATTGTATAAACGATTTAGTTTATTTATCAAAAAATTCATTAATCTCATTATAAGAGCATATAATCAAATGTTGACATGAATTTTAAAATGGTTTATATTTGTTTGGCATTAAAAATCTAGAGCATGGCCCCAGCTTGCGTCAGACATAGATAATGATTCTCAGTGCTAAAGTTCACTTCAATCAAAGGTACCATTCACAATTTGTCTGTCAGACAACTAGTATCTTAAGAACTAATGGCGGGTATGTCGCAAAGCTTTCTGACCCCGTTGCAAGTCACTTGCAGGCAATAAATATCTCATAAGCCCGAGTCAGGCGCACCCTTGAGAGGGGCGCCAGGTCAGCGCCACCGCAGTTGCCAATCCGGCGCGGCACGTACTCCCTGCCACTTGTCGCCTGGACGAACTCGGCGCGTTCCCTCATCTTTAATTCAGCGCGGGCGGTAGCGCCCTATGTGTCGACAGGAGGATTAGGTCATGCCGCCGCGCCGAAGGCCGCCGTCTTGTGGGGAATCCTCCCTCATACGGTCGGAAACCCTCGGGTTGGTGGAACTCTACGCATCCGAATTGCTAATATCCCATGTACTGAGTGAAATGGAAAAATTCAAGGTCAAGGAGTCTGTCCTCGAGCCTCACAAATAGCTGGGGGGACAAGCCAGTGGGGAGTGGCGACGGTGCTCACTTCGAGCCTATCTCTGACTCTCTCTTGATGACACGAGAAATTTATGTGAAATGAGTACGATAAAATTATGAGGAAAAGCGATGAATCCCATCAATTTTTTTGGGGCACCAGGATAGTTCAGGGGATCCGTTCGGGTCTCGAATTCCTAGCGCTGCGGGTTCGAATCCTGCCAAGGGCAAGCTTTTATCTAGAGATAATATTTTGTCCTGAGCCATGGATGTTTAGAATAAGGTAGCAAGCTCCTCCTTCCATGACCCTAAGTGGTTGAAAGGGAGTCTATCTCCTAAATATATAAAATACCTATATCGCAGAAAGGAGAGTTTTTTGACCGTCGATATTATTCTTAGATGATTTTAGTTGGGGTTCGGTCAAGGTAGATCCAAAAAACACAAATTTTAAAAATGTATTTTTTAATAAAGGATTATCAGAGTATATTAAATTTTCAGCGAGGCTTCGCGCCCACCAAAGAGGAGTGAAGAGAGACTCGTCTGAGTAATTTCTATTTTCTTGTTTACTACTCTCATATACATATATATATATNTATATATATATATGGCAATGTAACATGCGCTAGCACTTTCGAATATAGGATCGAATTATTTATTAATAATCTAATATGATAATAACGTTCAACCATTTTTCCATATATTGATTCCTAGCGAGAGGGTTTCTTCTTCTAGCTTTCTCGCCATCGGTCACATTTCACAAGATATTGTAGCCCATCACACCACAATTAACCACCGTAATCCACCCGCCTTCGAATAGGACTCGGTAACCATCAATCATTGCGCAAGCCATGCACTACGGATGTTATCGTACCACGATCTAATGGGCTACATTACTTTCACGCCTGATTGTTTGACCCTCGTGTCCGCGTGTCCGATGAAGACATCCAGAAAGATGGATTCAGAGGCGGGGGAAAAGGAATAACCACAAGGGTTAACAGGTTTATTACGGTAGCTCTTCTATATTAAAAAAAAAAAAGTAACTGTTAGACTGACTTCTCAGCAGGGAACTACCCCACTACTGATTATGATAATATGCTGGATAATGACTATATCATCTCCAGGGAAGGCCGAGACTGGGATGGAGGTCTTTGAGGATTCTTCTTTCTGGGTGAGGTTAATCAGATATATTTTTTCTATCCTAAAGGCTATTCCTTACTTATTTAAGGTGAGTAGCGACCGCCTGCCTCCGCCTTGATACCATCTCAAAATCCCACACTTCGAAGGCACCTATAAAATACTGTCTTACACTGGCTCTCATGGAAAAGGTTTTTTTTAGAGCATTTCTTACTGTAGTTTTTTTTAATTTAATTACCATAAACTCTTTTTCTATGTTTATGCATAAGATAATATTTTTCTTAAGTAATATAAAGGATAAAATTATATTTCCAATTTATACTAACTGATATTTATGAAAGAAGTCATTTTGTTGAATTTCCGTTGCAGTTATTATTCTTCTTATCTTTATATAATAAAATCTTTGAAGTATTTGTGGCAAAGACTAAGTATTTGGGATTTTTGGGAGGTATTTGGGATTCGGTCCGAAAGTCTTTTGAGCCTCAAATACCTCACAAATCGTTTATCAATACGGTCACTAACAATTCAATAGGAGGTTAAATATTTGGGAAATCATTCCAGCCAACTGGCTTGAGAAAATGTAACCATTGAGATTAATATCCTAATTAAATAAGATACCATTTAAAATATTATAAACAAAACTAAATAAAGAATATTATAAAATCTCATCTATCTGGCAAGTCAGGTCTCCATGGGTGTGGGGAGAGAACATTTAAATTAATATATATAAAAGTTCAGTATTTATGCTTGTTTTTGGGGGAGATTGGAATTTTTAAAACCCGTTAGGGGTGAGGGGGTGGGGTAGTAAGAGATTATTGAAAAATCTTCAATTTTTTAGACACAAAAACTTTTCAGAAGAAAGAAAAATGAGTTAATTGAATTTGTATTTAGGTCTTCATTGGTATTAGTGCCATGACCAGGATTTATGGAACATTAAGGGTGGAAGAAAATGTATGGAGAATATTTTAAAAAGTAACAACGAATGATTACTTATCTTACGAATAGTTCTGAGCGATTACCTTAGCGATATTACCTTGTCCCCTGAGTGCCTTCTCCAGCATGTAAGACAAAATTGTCATTAACCCATCTTTAATGAAATATAAGGGGAACGTTACAATTTATGCCTGGGAGTTGGTTGCTCAATTATATTGCACGAAAACAATTGTATACCAATTCATTCCGGACCAATTTTTGTTTTAATTAATTAATGTATCAAATTATTACCAGTATAGTTTTTTTTTCTCACCTCTTACATATTATTATACATTAATTTCAATATTATTAAGTACACCATTACATTCAATTCATTCAATTATAAACACCATGAAAAGACTACTATAAATGAGCACTAAAAAGTAGTGACTGGCGTAAACTCGATTCAAATTTTTTCATGATTATTATGCTTTACATGTGGTAAAATAAAAATTAGTCTCTTCTTTAACAATATATTATTATAAATTACTTTATTAAAGAAATAGCTAATTGATTGCTTAAATTTTTACAGGTAAAGAATGAAAGGCTAGTAAAATAACTTCATAAGAGTAAGTATTTTTTAACCTGAAATCTACTTTAAAAAAATTATTTTTGGTTAGCTAAACTGATGTTGAGTTAATCAAAGTATCTGGTCCAAACGCTGCAGTGTAGGAGAATTTAATTCGCCCCCATTCCTATTGGGTCAATTTTACTCAACAACGACATTAGCCATACTTAAAACTATTTGTCAAATTTCATTAAGAATACCTGAAAATTGGGGCCCGAAGAGAGTTGATACACGCATACACTCATACATAAATAGCTACATATACTAAATAGCTTTGGGATATTATAATGTCACAGAGGACACATGGAAGTTACAATTGATAATGATTGTGAAATCAGTATGAGTGACTGTTAAGCTAGACCCGTTTACTTGTAAAGGTTTATATAGTCTGCAATGAATAGGAGGGTGATATATGGTCATATGTCTATTGCAGAATAAACTGTATGAAAAAGTCAATATTTCAGGACAAGTCAATATTAAAATAAATTTTCTAGGTGTTCATTGCGAATTAATTACATTCTGTTTATCGACTTCAAAATTTTTTTTATTAATTTATACGATATTTTATGTTAAAAAGAACTTATTTGTGTTCATTCTCATTGCATTGAGTATTTATTTATTGACCAGTTTAGTGGTCATTGACTTCATATTTTTCTTTAGACTTCCTCGAAAATGGACTGCGTAACTAATCAATTTTCTGCGTAAATCTTGAACAAAATAATGACTATTGTGAAACACAACGGAGAAGATACTCAGTCAGATGTTTATATTTACAATATAAGTTATACAGATCAGCTACTAAATGCCAGTTTTAGCACTGAGCCTCTGCCAGTACTGCAGATCTACAATTCCTCTGGGGGAATAAATATCAACAAAACTAGATATTTTTACAACCAGAGCCTTTGCCGGATTTTTTTGTTGTAAAAATGACATTCTAAAACGAAGGGCAACTAAGTGTTCCCTCTGAACTATGTTGGGATCTAGGGATGACACATGGTGATTTTCTATTGAATACGAATCAATTTCGTTAAATTGGCGAACTTGGCCTGATTTTTTGTTGCTTTATAGGAAAAGTCATCAACTGTCTGTCCAAATTCATTAATTCAATAAACTAGTTATTATTTGAGAAGGATCATAATTATACTCAGAGAAAACTGGTAGAACATTTTGATCACAGTTTTGTATCTTTGAAGTTATTCTGTCAATTATTTTATATGTTATCTGACATTTCATCAATCTGTGGGGTGGAATTGCAGAAGGCTACGTTATAAGAAAGCAGACAAGAAATCAAAGATACACCTACTATCGGTGCCCAAAGATAGTGTGTTAACTGGAAAATGCCTGTTCTTTTAACAGTAATTTCCGTTGTTGTACTAGATTTTTTAAACCACAAATTATAATTCATATTTATTAGTTTTTGTAATAGAAAAAAAAAATCTTTAAAAATACGTAATTACATTGTAGTTAAGAACCAAAATATGTATCAATATTTAATAGTCAAAAGAAATTAATTTCATGCACAAATAAATTAAAACAAATTGCCTTTGTAATTCTAAAGGTAGTGACAATATATTTGTTTGAGGAGTGATACAATAGCCTTCAAATCTCCTCATAGAAGTTTACCTTCACTAACGGTTTATGCAATCATATATCTAGATACAAATACATTATTCTGTTCGCTATGTCAGTCATGTTAGCGATGCCCAAGGCCCACCCTCTCCTCGCCGCAAGGCTCCCCTCCCCTGTCTAACCTACTCATAAAGGATAATCCATCTGAGATCCTTGACTATCTGTTTATTTTTCGTACTTTTTTCCTTTCTTAAAAATTTATAAGTTTTATGTCTGTATTAATCAGTTAGATGGTAGAAGATTAAATTAAATAAATTAAGTAAATCAATAAAATAAATAAATAGAATGATGGTGATTGACACACTCCTCGCGTCCTATGCAGATGACACAGCCATACTCTCCTGCAACCCAGATCCTTACACTGCCTCCAAAAACCTTCAATCCCACCTTAACTCCATTTTCCAGTGGTCAAAACGCTGGCGAATACTCCTAAATGAGAAGAAATCAGTTAATGTTACCTTCACACTCCGCAGAGGTCAATGTCCGCCAGTCCTCCTTAATAACGTTCCCCTTCCCTCCTTTCCGACAGTCCGCTACCTTGGGTTCTACCTAGACAGTAAACTAACCTGGAAGACTCACTTACAGACAAAGAGACAAGAGCTAAACAGACGCTTTGGACAGCTCTACAGATTGCTGAACCACAGGTCCAGATTAACAATAGAAAACAAAATAACTATATACAAAACATTAATCAGACCCATCTGGACATATGGTATTGAGTTGTGGGGTACAGCGAAGCTATCAAACATTAGAAGCATCCAGGGGTTCCAGTCCAAAGTCCTTCGCACAATCCTCAACACTCCTCCCTACGTATCCAATAAAACCATCCATTCCGACCTGCAAGTACCTTTTGTTTCCGAGCTCATCCCCTCCAGATTTGATAAGTTACACACAAATATCCAAGGACATCCAAATCCTCTAGTCCTCTCCTTGGCATCCCACGTTCATCCCGAAAACCCTCCCCGACGCCTCAAGAGGAGGTGGCCAAGGGACCTCCTACTCCAGTCAGTTTAGTATAATACCTAGGGAGTGAATGCACTGCATTTTTCTCCCCCTCTCAATCCCTCCTTGACTCCCTGCCTAGTCTTCTTCTTATCCTAGGATAAGGAGAAGATGGGTGCCGGATAGTCTATCGCGGGTTAACCTGGGCTCCTCTCTGAGGACGGGTTACGTCCCGGGATAGACGAGCAAGGACTCTTATCATGTACCCCATCAAAAAATTAAGTGTAAAATGTACAGTAATTTTTTTTTTAATAAAGAGTGAATATAAATGATGGTGATTAAGTTAAATACATTAAATGATTGAGAATTTTTCTATTTAATTCTCTCTTTGTTCAGGAAATAATTTTGTAGCGAATTCCTCATGGGTAATCAAGCTAATTTTGTGAGCACTATAACACAACTTCAGAAAAATCTTCACCGATCTTGTATCTAGAAAAACTAAAAATATGGTCCATACAAAATTATGTATATATAAGTCTCTAAGCGCTTTAGAGACCGCAATTTATGAAATAATGAAACCAAATTCGGCATTCAGACCTCTTATTCGAAACTATTGGATGAGTTCGTTAATGTTTGAAATCGGTTGAAGAGAGCGGGGTGTGAAGGGAGTTGAACATTTTTAATTTTAATATCTTGTAAAGGTTTATATAGTCTGCAATGAATAGGAGGGTGATATATGGTCATATGTCTATTGCAGAATAAACTGTATGAAAAAGTCAATATTTCAGGACAAGTCAATATTAAAATAAATTTTCTAGGTGTTCATTGCGAATTAATTACATTCTGTTTATCGACTTCAAAATTTTTTTTATTAATTTATACGATATTTTATGTTAAAAAGAACTTATTTGTGTTCATTCTCATTGCATTGAGTATTTATTTATTGACCAGTTTAGTGGTCATTGACTTCATATTTTTCTTTAGACTTCCTCGAAAATGGACTGCGTAACTAATCAATTTTCTGCGTAAATCTTGAACAAAATAATGACTATTGTGAAACACAACGGAGAAGATAGTCAGATGTTTATATTTACAATATAAGTTATACAGATCAGCTACTAAATGCCAGTTTTAGCACTGAGCCTCTGCCAGTACTGCAGATCTACAATTCCTCTGGGGGAATAAATATCAACAAAACTAGATATTTTTACAACCAGAGCCTTTGCCGGATTTTTTTGTTGTAAAAATGACATTCTAAAACGAAGGGCAACTAAGTGTTCCCTCTGAACTATGNAACACACAAAAAGAAAAAATTACAATGAGTAAAATCTTCGGGGATTTTACTCATTGTATTTTTTCCTCTCTTTCTTCCACCTGTTCTTACTTACTATATATGTGTGTGTGTGTGTAATATTGATAATTTAGTTTTTATTTGAAATTTTGTAGATCATAATTGATAAAAAATATAGTTTCCTACTTTTATGTTATTTATCATTTTTACGGGTAACGCTTATCAAGGAACTATGGCTGAGCTCTTCCTGTACCATTTCTTCGCGGCCAGTAAAGAGCCAGGTTAAGGGGGTATGGCCTTGGACTTTCTTAATAAGATTTTATTCATGTACCACTGTAATTGATGTTGGAAATCTGCTTAGTCCACTCAGCTTCTATGTGACGGACTTTATCTTGTTAATCATTTTTACTTCAGGTTGACTTGGTCGCGAGGGAGGAAGGGTTCTCACCCAGACACATGGTGGTTGCCGCTTAAGGAACACTGTTGACCTAGCCGATGACAGCGGATGTGGCGGTAGCCAAGTGCAGCTGGCGGAAGACGGACTTCTCCAGCAGTGTGTTTACACGCCTACGAGTGAGCAGCAAGCTCCTGGCCGCGTTGTGTACGAGGAGTTCCCTTCCTCTCACAAGTCCTTGCTAATTTTAGAGTAGTTTACCGTGCTTCGGGCTGATTTAGCGTCCCCCCCAACACTTCTCCCTCTTAAATAAGGACTGTTTGGACGTAACTTACTCTGGGTTAGTTTAAATAGTTAAGTTAATGGCAGTACCCCCTTCCTGGCTAATGTTTCGGAAGTGGAACCCTTCAGGATATTTTATTGCTACACTAAAGTCAAATAGGTAAACATTTTTGCAAAAGTCCTTTTCTAAAATATATATAATTGTATAATTTTTAATTATTTTTAGATCCTTA
>KZ808292.1:90048-100654 GCA_000696205.2 Oncopeltus fasciatus
TATGTATATATAAATATATTTACATATTATAGAAAGTACAAATAGAAAATGAAACATTCAGGGCTGCGATATATAGCAATCAAGAACAGATGGGATAGAGAATGTAGTGAACACATAAAAAGAAAAAATCACAAAGTTAAATAAGTAAAAAAAGTAAAATTTTCTGGGATTTCTCGCCCTTCGTCAGTGAGGAGTGAAGATAGACTGAGACAGAAAATTCACATTCAGCAAAAAAGGAATGAAATTTCTAGTTTTGGAAAGGGTCTCTTCATTTTCAAAATATCGAAACCACATTCGTTATTCTGACCTTCAATTACAAACCTTTGAAAGAAAACATTTTGGTTGTCCTCGGATGGATGAGAGGGGGTTCCTCTAAGGAACGTTCTGAAATTAAATTCATATATTTTTTGTTGATATTTGAGTTTTAAAAAAAGTTTAGCGAAAATAATACGTGTAAAATATAATTTTTAAACATTTTTACCAAAAAATCTTGTCAAGAAAGTGATTTACAAATGTAACAGCGATTCATTCCCGGTCAGACTAGAGTTATTCTAAGTGGTTCTACTTTTTACGCTCATTGATCTCCCAGACTACTTAATAAAAACTATCCAATTTTTTTTTCCTCTCCTTAGTGGTCTATCATTTAAGGTTTATAATTCGCGTTGACTTTATGTTTCATTTTATTTAGAATTTAGAAATTATGGTAAATGTGCGTGGCGATTTATATTATTAAGGGAGCGATAGTAAATTCCATCCCACGCTTCATACGGCGGCTGTGCGTTCAACCCCCCCATCAGCTATTTCCGTTGCTCACAGGCAATGTCTTGGAAGACGTGCAGTAGGCAGGCGTCGTAAACCCGCTGACGATGGACAGGCAGTCGGCTCACGCCAAGCCCACCTCCACAACTCCTCCCTGCTTTATCGTGTACTCTCTCTCGGCAAGGGGAAGAGATACCTTTGGGAATAAGTGAAGAGGATTTTAAAAATACCTTGGAACACTCGACGGTAATGGCGTGCATCTTTAGTGGATTGTTCTGTATTTGTTAAAGCTTTCTCTTGGGGTATCCCAAAAACAAGACAGCTCTCATCCTGAGAGAAATAACTCTGGGAAATTTTCAAGAAAAAAATATCATTTACAAAAGTTAGAGAGGAAAACGAGCAAAGAATTTAGCTTATGGAAAACAGTACAATTACAATTTCCCATGTCCAAGACTCATCCTGAGTCATCCCACGACTATTTATTTTCTAAACAAAGTTTTTCGGCTTTATCAAGTGCCAGGAGAGGAGAGACATACGACCACTCTGTGTCGGCGTGTTCCAATGCCACCTGGGACACCTAGGATATTCCTGAGGGAAGTTCCATAGGAACCACTTACCTTGGCTTGGTCAAACCTTTTATGTGATAGCTTAAGCCCGTTAGCAGTGGTAGTCACTGAGCTACGAATATGTCTCCGATGTTTGAAGGGAGAAAAGGCAATACATGTATAACTAATTGAACGGAATATAAACATTTATTAAATGTTTTTATGTAGCTTTTAAAGCAATGTACCAAATTCAAATAAGAAAAGTAAGGTATCGCTTCTTGACCGTTAAATTAAAATTTGTGTTTTTCTAACAATTGCTCAAATATTTTTGTGTAACTCCTAAAATATTTCTTTATCGATAAGCATATCAGTATTTTACTCTAGACTAAACATAACACCTGCCACTCATATTCGTACAATTTTTCTCGATGCCAAATTTAGCTTTTCGTTTTGTATTTTACAGCTACACGTTGAATTTCATTGAGAAAATATAAAAAATGCGCCCTATGTAGCCTGTAGAGTTCGGATACAAACGCGCGCACGCAAACACGCATACAAAAAATTTAATGATACCATATTTGGTGTCTAGTTGGTAGTGTCGAAGAGATTATCGAAAAAATCTATTATGAAAACAACCTTAATAACAACAGTACTTCAACTACAATAAATAACTGGTTAAAAAAATGTTACTTCTGCTTAACCTGCTTTTTTTTTTAATTTATATTACATTATAGTACTATTAGGGAACCTCAAATACGAATATAAGCTTATCAGTAGCTGTGCTAAAGTTTAAAATTTCTATTTATTTAATTTTTCATTAATTTACATCTTGACATACTAAAGTAAAGCATAAAACATAAACTTGGGTTGATCAATAACTGAGTAAGATATTGAGCCACCCTCTGAAGTAACTCTCACCAAAGGTACAATCTTACTTATTTTTTAAATTTATTTTGTAGGATTTCATCATAAATTTGGTATATTTTATTACTTTAACAACGTTCAGGCTGAGTTGCCTCGCCAGGTCATAGCCATAACTCCACTAGGCCATTTTCCAATCACCCCCTGTAGTTCCCGTCATCTCCTTATAGATAAACATTGTCTTAAGCCGCCCAGTTCTTCCAACTCCTCCGGGAGTCCTCCGTGGACATATATTCCTATGGATTAGTCCTCAGTGACCACACCATCTCGGATGCCATTAGTCCATTCTCTCCGTGACTATCTTCAAGACTCAGTAATTTTCTTTCGAATCAGTTCATCCCAGGGCCGATCCAGTCTCATCACGCGCAGATATCTTCGGTAATAGATAATTTCCACCGCCGTGCTCTGGAGTACGAGGGAAGATCCGCGGTTCACGTCTCATGCGTCGTAAAATCATGATAGCCTCACTAATTTCGGAAAAATAGACGAATTTTATAGGTGTCACTGGATGTAAGTTTCTTCTTGACTTCCCGGAAAACTCCACTTTTCCATTAACACGCCCAGTCGTAACATAAAACGTGAAACATAAGAAAGAAGAATAGCCTGAAACGATGAATGGATAAGAGGATCAATACTTGCTATAGTTGCCCTTTTTTGAATTTCACTTTTCTCTAGTCTAGTCAAAAACTGCGGTATGTCCAAGGAATATTGATGCAACGAATAACCCATCCACCCACTGACAACTCAACAGAGAAAAATAGAACTACTAATGGAATTATGCCCTAGTTAACTTGATATTTGTGTAAGTAATCAACATCTTCATTTTTTTTTTTTTTTTTTTGCTTTTATTACAAATTTTCTTACAGTTCCCGTAACCGTGATTCTTATAGTACTGCTCAAAGAATCCTCAAATAATGGTTCTTGTTTTAAATATAAAAATTATTAAAAACTAAAAATTATTTTCCTTAAAAAGCGCCAATTTTCTAATTGTTGGTCAATTATTTTCATCCACCATGAAATCCATAATACATTATTATATCAGCCGAGCTTAGCTGGTTGAAATCAGTGTTGCCAAAAAATTAATGAAAATTTCTTTAACTAAGCACTACTCCATCCTACGGTGACAACACTGGTAAGCAGACAATTTTCTTTTTTTGAGTGCTTATGTGTTTTAATTCTCAGATGTTTTATTTATTATTATTTATTAGAAACGAAATTTCGCTATTTTTATTATTATTATTTTCTCCTCTGGTTTATTAGAAGTTTTATGTTTTTAATTATTTCGTCATTTAATAATACATTAGTTTATACGTCAAGCTTTTTTTTTTTACTGTCGTATATCCACCTTAGTTTGACTGTTAATTACTAAAAAATTTTAAAAAACTGATATTCAATTAACTGAAAAACGTTTATAGATTTTTTTTTTAAACCCTGATTAACCAAAATGTGTTGAGACACTCATTCTTCTGTATAATCAATTAGGAAATATTTTGCATAATTATTATCATAGAAGCCTACATAATGAAGGCAAGACATGGTCTACTCAATTAACAAATTATTATAATTTTACTCTCTCTATCAAAGCCGGCGAACATATATATTTTCCTGATACATTCGGCTTTCCATGTAAGACGTGGCTTTTATACATTAAAACGAAAATAGAGAAAAACAATGCATAGATTTATCGATAATTGCACCAGGCGTAGCCTCAAGGCAACGACAACCAGCTCTTAGCCGACACACACTGTACAACGCCATTACCTTATTTGTACTCAATTATCTCTGTATTAAATTATTATTCAAAAGTAATTACCGTTAAAGGTTGATACATTATGTTGAATAATCCTTGAGTATTGTTTTTTCTTAGGGATAAGTGTAAGCAGGAGAGCACTCGAACCATCCAAGTTCTTTATTTATTATCAATATCGTACACATTTTATAAACATATTTCAAAAAATAAATTATAGAAAATTAAATTAGACACTAATTCTGTTTCTTATATTTCATAAATACTAATAATAACGTACTTAAGCCTTAGAGTCCATGCCCTCTTAACCAATGGTTGTAGCTTATGTGATCCGAAAGTTTAAATACATCTTCCTTTGTTGCCTAATACTTTTTTTTCCTGTAATAACCGTCATTATGTTAATGATTTAAAGCATCTCAATAAAATAAAGTTATCCTATAGCAGAAGTCTGTCACTATCACCGCGAAGGTCTGAAATTTAGGCCTGGAAAACGCTCCAGGTTAAACGGCTGAGGAAGACTTCTGAACGCCACTTCCCTCCAGACATCTGTGACCCGCCGCTTAGTCCCGACATTAATCAACTCTTTGTCGAGATTTCTTTGAACATCTCCGCTTTTATATAGTACACGTGCACATCTCCGGTGCCGAAAAAAAAAATAACGCTTGAACTGAAAGAAATATTACTACAATTCTTTTTCTCTTCGTTATCATACATCATCAACTTGCCCTGCTCTAGGACATGTCAGGAATGAGCATCTCCCAGCTGCTAAAAGTCCAAGGTTATGTTCCAAAGAGAAACTAACAAACTCCCTTCGAACTAATGAAGTGTTTCTTTTTTCTTCTTATCAGTACCACTGAAGCCTAATACATTTTTTTTTAAATATACACCAATAAGGAATGTAGCCATTGTGATTGAACTATGACAGATTTTTTTTAAAAAATATGTCACTAAAATCCGTGTGTGTGTGTATCAGTATGGGTCAACGTTCTACTAAATAGTTCTCAATTTTCAAAATTTTATAGCATAATACGACTTTTTAATGCTAAAGAGATTTTGGCCATACCCATGTTGAAAATTTTTGAATAGGGTTAATGAATGGGTAAAGGGATGATAAGAGGTATAGGGGCCAAGTTTTCACGGAAGAAATGACATAGTGAACAGGGAACAATTAGGAAGTATGTATTGATCCAAATCTCTCCTTCCGTTCGTCTGTCTGGAAGAGTCGAGAATACTCTCGAGAGAATTTCTTCCTTACATTCTTTTAAAAATTAATCCTTGTTGAGCACGAATTAATTAGACCCAAACCGATATCACATTAACTAAGAGAGAGTTGGATTAATGATAAATTTTAATGGCGTTCGTGATAAGTACTCTAAATAATTAAATACGTTGTTATTTATTATTTTAGGTAAGATTTTTTTGTTTTGAAATTATTTTGTTTTTATTTTTCATATTTATTAGTTCATCGCCTTATATAATAAATTATGATTGGAGTTTGGCTGGCCGTCGAGTATTATAATGCTGGAGAAATTATTCAGTGTTATGGCAAGGGTCAGAAAGATAAAATACAAGATCGACCTCGAAAATCTCTCCAGACATCACTATGACTTAAAAGATAAGTAGAAAGGTCGGCAATAATTAAAAAAAATTACGCAACAATTAAGGAATATTTATTTTTTCGGATTCTGGCCGAAACCCTGACTAATTTCTCCAGTACAATAAGTTATACTAATAAGGAATTATCATGCGATATTATTATTAACCCTCAGAACGCTGGAATAACAAGGATACATTTAATGTACAAGGAATTCATATGAGATTTTTAGTTTCTCCAAAACAAATTCAGGATCATCAACCTTATCCATTCCATGAGTTTTACTCTCTCTCTTAACCTCGCTCTACTCACCCAATGGCTCTGAGTTCTCCACACGACAAAAACCTTATCTCTCTAATTGTGATGAAACAGCCCACACTCCGAACACCTAGGCGTATAGCTGGTCAATTAATCTACCCTATTTAAGACATTTAATTTAGCCGTAGATTAATTTAAATCGATAGAAGATTGAAAATATGATAGATAACATCTTCTGGATTCAACACCTACTATTTTCTAAGAACGAAGCAATCACGATTATAAATTTTGGCCTTCCTGTAATTCCCTTTCTCCCGCATCCGATTTAAACCAAAAGTGAATTATATCAATAAAAAATCAAAGCACTGAATTTAGTATCAATACTTAGAATCTAAGAAGGCCCTCCCTCCAATCAAAATTACTTAATTTAATTTAATTTTTAAATATTTTCTTGAAATGTATTTTCTTAAAAATTTTACAGAATTAAAATTTTATAAAATTACATTTTATACAAAATATGTCCTTTAAATATTTATGTATATCTGACAGAAACGAATTTATTGACGATTTTATTATTTAGTCACGATTTTAACTATTTACGAACTCAGCTAACAGTTTACAAAAAGGAGCCATAGTAAATACCAATATATAGTTGTAATTGTATTACTAGAATTGTGTTAGAGCATTTTAAACCATATTTTATTTGCATTGCTTTTTCTGTATAAGATCGGTAAAGATCAATTGAATATTTACTCATTATTCGTGTCATATAGTCAATTTCAAAAAGCTGACTTTTTTTTAACTGAAACTCTGCTAAAGTACTATATTAAAAATCAAGGAGACGTGACTAAATTGCGGTTCAATATATTATATACGTTGGGTATATTGTAAATAATACTAAAAGCAACAACAGCAACCAACATGGTGAATCTACAAGAAATACTTTTATTTATAACACATTTTTATTTTTCTTATAACAAATGGAGAAATCTTGATGTATGAAATATCACAAAAATAATATAAAAAAAACAACAAAAACGTTTTTATTTCAAAACTTTATCGAATTCTGGATCAGCGTTTGCATCGAACTTGTTGATAAAACTACCATATTTAATATTAATAACATCCACCTCAAGCTATGCATAAATAATTTTATTACTTTAGTAGAAATAGTGTGTTTTCAATCGAACTACGTTACCTTCTCGGGAATAAAAACTTGAATGTTCAATATAAACACTAATATATTCTTGAAAAAAGTATGTTAAGTATGATACTGAAAAAATTGAATAAAATTAAATAAACACGAATGTTTTATTTATTATTACTTTTTTTATTCTTGTTATTCATAGAATTAGAAAACAAGATAAAAACTGCTCTTAAGTTTGATAATAATATAATTATAATTAGTCAATCATTATGTTTTGTCATCTGGCGTAAACTCTTACTAACAGGAAAACGGACTAAATAAATCTGTTTCTTTTATATTTTTCCAAAGTAATGAACAATTCCTTTTTATATTTTATGTCATTGTTTTCATTCTCAAGACAAAGCTTATACAAAGACGCGAATATCTTCAATTATGACTTTGCGGATATTAACTCTTTATTTAAAAAAAAAAAAAAAAATTATTCTGTACATATTTCATACACTATAATTTTTGATGGGGTACATTATTGACCTTGCTAGTCTATCCCGGGACGTAAAACTTGGCGGATATTAAGGACAAATCTACGTCAGGTATAGAATCAACTGATCTGTTTTTCATATAGAATTCCTCCACACAAAAATTTCACAAAATTAAAAGCTGCTTGGAAACGCACAGAATGCAAAACACGAAGGAGGAACGCAACTTGAATAATATATCTAAACAGTGAACCATCTTTCGAGTAATAATGTTTCGGACACATATATCCTGTATCGTAAATATCGTTATTTATAAATTTTAAAAAAATTAGAATTATTTTTCCTCAAAGTCACCCTTTCTACCTACCACCCGAGGAAGGATTCGCCACCGCCCATTACCCGTTGGCAAGCTGATGACTGAGGCCTCCCTGACGGAGAGAGATCCCCGAAACCAGAAGGCCAGCGAGAACTGGCTAACAAGACGTGTCAATTGGCCTGTCGGAAGGGCATCATCTCTAGGGAACAGTTATATCTGGGCGGGGACGATGGTCGAGTTCGCGTGCGCGGAATCCACACATAACTGTCCCGCGACAACCATGCCTTCTCAAGACTGGGCCATCATGCCGCCAACGCCTGGAAATTAGGACCTTATGCCTTCAGGCAAACTGAGGAACGCTCTTCTATCAACTTGCAGAGTTTTCAGCGAATTTTATAAAATCAATTTTTTTCTCTTTCAAATCTTAACCTTAAAATTGTATTCACATACACTAATCAAATGTAAACTATGTTAGACTTCTTATTTAGAGAAATAAAAAAGATATCCATTGTCTGATGACTCTATTGTCCTATTGTCTTAGCCAATTTCTACGTAATTTACTTTTTAAAATCATAAACATCCAAGACAAAGATACCTCAGGAAACTGTACATTTTTATTTTTTTCCGTGATATTTCAGAGAAATCGAGAGAGATATTTGGCTCCAAAGCGTTTATGCAAAGTTTATATAGAAACCTAACAGCCAATACTGTATATAAATGATACTACATTCATAGATGAAATGACAACAACGTTAGCAGTCATTCAGCAAGGTAAACTGAGTGAGATATCTCTCCTATTTGCAGAAGTAATTAGTAAACAACTCATGTTCATATTTCTCTTGTATTAGTTAAAATAAAATAATTATATAAGTGGTAATACATTTGGTAATTCATATTTAATCTACAATCATAGATTTTTTCTCAACCAAGAGTATTACTTACATGTAACAGATATATAGAGAATTTTTTTAATGGAATCAGCGAGGTACATCACTCTTTACAAAAATAAAACCTAATTTTGGGGCATTTGTTAACTTCGATGCACTAGTGCTCGAAGCTATTAACTTGGCATTAAAATAGCCCTGCAAGGTCTTTAATTTACATCAAGAACCACTTGGAATAAGAAATTGCCATTAATGCGACATTTGACGAGCAATTCTTTAAAATTGTGGGTAATTTAATCATCATCCCACATCAAAGAAAGCGCTATTTTGTTGCTCAATAGAGAGCCGCCATGATAAATCAGTTTGCGAAGGCGTGGCCAAAGAAGTAGGAAGTACTGCCCCGGGGCCTAAACATTCCTCTAAGCCGATTGACCGCTTCCTTCGCGATCGATACCATCAGTCGAATGTATGCTTCACCAACTCTCCAAACACCAGCCCTAAGTCTGCTTGTAAATTTTTTTTTTCTGACGGTGAAAGTACCGAGTATGACCTGTCAATGGCAGACTCTCCCAGATATGTTGAATCATGAAAGTCAATCAAGACATTTAGTTTATTTTCTTAACTAAAATGTAATGAGTAATCTATCTTAAATTCAAAATCATAACTCCCTTCTCCAGCTAAACATTTGATAATATACTTTCAAGTCGCGTGGAATCCGAAAATCGAAAAAAAAAATAAATCTGTCCATCACGAACATTTTCGGAAAATGGATGAGCTGTTTTAGCGAAATTTGGGATTCGTTCCAACAATACACACAATTTCACTTTTTTTTTCTTTTATAGAGGAGCGGAGGGTAAATTAGGAGCTAAAACTAAAAATGCTCTAATTTCAAGGCGGTTAGAATTTTCGGCCCGACGTACAATGTACATATCGAACTTTTTTTTTTTTTTTTNAGAGAGAGAGAGAGAGAGAGAGAGAGAGAGAGAGAGGCGGAGGGTAAATTAGGAGCCAAAACTAAAAATGCTCTAATTTCAAGGCGGTTAGACTTTTCGCCCCGACGTACAAAGTACAAATCGAACTCTTTTTTTTTAAGAGAGGATTATCAGGAATTTGGTTCTGGTTTACCAGGACTACCTGGTACTATCCTGATAATCCTCTCTTTATAAATCTTGACGGTCAAGAAATTTACCTCCTAATTAACTTTCTTTGATTCTCAAAACTGATAAATGTGGTCTGTAGAGCGTTGATAAGCGCATGTGCGCTCACACACACACATATTGTTCTATGGCAATCTGATTTATGGTATGTAAATACAATATTTTTGTCTGAATAATATATAACATTATTTAAGTATACTGAGGTTAGCTATAAATAGCATAGTTTATTTGAAAACTTTTTTTTTTCTTTCCCGAAACGGTTTAGCGATTAAAAACTTAGGGAAGTTTTGTCCCAACTCCCCCACTGCCATGGGAGTCAGTCGACGTAGCCCGCCTCGAATATTTCCAGGACGTAAGTGCAGGGCATTTACAGTTGGTGGCTGTAATACTGCACTTTGACCGACAATAGAGAGCGGGGCCTAGATGGATTGTCCGGGGACATCTGAGAGAAGGGTTGGTTGGGGGTGGGAGGAAAAAGACGGTTCCCGGCGTAACAAAGAGAGTGTGGCGATTGTAAGGGTGGAACGAGGGAAAGGGAAAGGGAAGTAAAGGGAGTGAGAGAGATAATAGAGGCAGGGAGAGATTAGAGGCAGAAGGGAAGGATTTCACAGGGGTTTCAGTGGGAAAGCTGCCTGTATTGGCCTGAGAGTATGTCATCCTCCAATATAATAATATATCCATGATATATTCTAAATAAGTAAAAATAAACTACAAAAACTAATATTAAGAATATATATTTACACACACAGATATATAATGTATTATATAATAGTAATAATAAACAATGCATATATATATATAT
>KZ808292.1:118544-130296 GCA_000696205.2 Oncopeltus fasciatus
CTCCCATATATATATATATATATATATATATAAATTTATAGCTTCTCCTAAGTATGATCGGTAAAGATCTCTATAAACACTTTTTTTTTATTTAACGTCTTTATTTATTTAAAAGGAAAATCTTAAATTGAATTAGAAATATACAGTGATTTTCAAAAATCTACTTAAATCCGCAAGTGGTTTAATGTAAGTTCAGCATATTTTAAGTCACATTTGTAGTTGGATATATTGCAACCTCTTTTTTAATTTCCCCCTTCATTCACCAACAAATTTTCCCAAGTTTATTAACCCCTCGCAAAATAACCTGCTAAATTCCAATTACTAATATATATTAAATTGGGATAGTCTTCTTTTTATTTAAAGTCAAATACTCTGGAATCGTAACTTCTCCAGGAAAACTTTGCAATGATGTTACATTTCACGATAATTTATCATTAAAGCCTATTGGCTTACAATTTACCATCCAAGTACTTCTATTGAGTTATGAAATGTACCGAATAGGTTGGTCAAGAAGAATTCAATGTTTTATTTACAAAAACCGAATTTCACGAATTTCAAACCTACTTTTGGTTTGGGATTACATGACGAGGAAAATTCTATTTCATGAGATTACCAATTTTTAAGAAAAAAAAAAAACCGTTTCCGAAACTCCTACTACTTTCGAAATACAACACTCAAATATAAGAAAGTTTCTCTTTAGATAAATTCTGAAATTAAATAGATAAATAATGGCATTAAAAATATTCCAAATATTGTCGAAAACATACTTCTCAGCAAAAGGCCCTATTCTAGTTCGTCAGCTACTTCTACAGCTGGATCTATTTAATGAAACTGATAATGCTAAAACTAATATTTTTCTAAAATATCTTCTAATAAAGTATCTAAAATACTTCTCGGTTATCATATACTGACCATAAAGAATAGTTACCATACTCTCCCCCCCCCCCATCGCCCCCACTGCTATGTGAACTTTTCAAATTGTTTACAATGAACAACATGTTCAAAAGGAACATCCCTTTTCTCATATATGTCCCCTATTCAGTCTAATTACTCATATATTTATATTGTTGATTTTACACACTTGTATTGTTTTATTCATTCCATTTTTCTTATATTTCACAGATAAGTATTTTTGTTTTGTTTTTTTTTATTCAGACCTGTTTTTTTATTTTGTTTGTATGTATATTTTGTTACTCAGCCCTCAAGAAGATCTGAAATTTAGGCCGGAACGTTGGCAATAATGAAAACTTTTATTATTTGAATCGTACAGTAAGCTAGAAAAAAATACTCTCTACCTCAGCCGAGAAAATAATGAAATGTGGGATGGCTTTATCACAATTATCATCATGATTAAAAATATTTTTTTTTTTTACAAATTAGTTTTTATTTAAGCAAATCCCAAGACCGAATCCCAGACTACATATAATATATTAAAATAATTAATTACAATTGCAGAGGAATAGCGTATTCTAGGTTTTATCTATCTGTAGATATTATATGTAATACTTATTTTTTAATTGAATATGGCGGTTATCTATGGTTATAGAACACAGCCGGCTACGCTATCTTACAGCCTGAACCAGAAAAGCCAAAAGGAAATTGTGGTAACGTGGCTGCACACTACGTGGGAGACACTACTAGAATTCGGCATGGTCGCTCCCATTGCTACGACAGTAAGTATTCTATATTTATAACACTTTAACATAGTAATACATATATATCTTAAGAAAAACTGTGGTTAAAAAAAAAAAAAATCTGTATGAGGTTTTGCCATTATTTCAAATTTATTCCTTTATGTAATGATGCCTTAACATCTATTTATGTATGTATGTGAAAGCATCTAAGTGTTTTATTTAAATATTCCTCTTAAATTTGCAAGATAAGTTATCTGCCTACGATAGGGAAGAATTGGTACGATTTCCATCCACATCCATTAAAGAATTATGGTATAATAATGCCTAAAATAGGTTTAACATGTTAGAAATAGATGGTTATGTAAGAAACAAACACAATGATGCAAAGATATTTCATGCTCAACCAAGTACAGGGTGTTTATTCAAACACAAAGTCAAACACCATTTATTTTTTTTAAAAAAATTATTCATATTATTGTAACCTTGATAGAACTTTCCTATTATTGAGCTGGTGATCTAGTTAATGTTAACCAATGTGTTTCGTGTTCAACAAATTTTAAATTAAATTATCAGTGAGTAATTTATTGAAATTACCTGAATACAGTGTACTGAATACAGTAGCTCATGCTATCATCGTAAACACCGGCTCTTAACCACGCGTAAAAGAATCGCTATAGGCTGGTGTAGATACAAACTGCTCCTCCATAGCAAATGCACTGCTAACCAAATAGCATATTACATCTATCATAAACTTTAAATAGGGCAGCAGTAAAAAAAATAATAAAGATATATAAACTCAACTTGAAATTGAAGAAAATTTTGCTATATACTGAGCTTATAAAACGAGATTAAAATTAAATAATGTTATTATATATTGTCCTCAGTCATAAAAGTAAAATAACCGGGAAAAGTTAATGTCTATTGAGTAAATAAAGTCTATGAATTAAAGTTGAAATGTCTGAATTACTTTCATTTTGCTACTGTTCCTTTAAAAATATTAAAGCTTAATATAAATCAGTGTTTCGCTGAAAAATATAGACAACTTGTAGTGTAGTCACAGCACTGTAAGTGTCTAAATATTTAAATAATTAAGTTCTCTCATGAAGTAAACTGGTAGTTTTCATTCAGACTATCCTTCTATAAACAACACTTACATTTTAATATAATACATTCATTTATCTTAGCAAGTTCTACACTAAAGTTACAGTACATCAAATATATAAAATTAATAATATAGTTAGCATATTTATATTTAGAAGATTTTACCATTTATCTCTAATTTATTTTTATTTTTATAATTGTCTACCTACTTAAATCGCAATAATATTTATATCTCTACAATATAAACACACATTTATTGTTTATTTACACGTGCTCTAGAGTTTGCAGGATAAAATCACAGAAATTTCTAGACGAATTATTATGCCATTCTTCGTTACGAAATACATATCATTTATTCAAGAAATACACCTTCAATCTAGAAAAATAATGTTGTTTTTTTTTGTATTGTACGCTTTGCTGAATTTTGCCGTCTATTTTGGTTGTTCAGCTTATAAAATGACCATATTCTTTATTATTTATTTTACAATCAGGCGAGCTTTGTAATGAGTCGGAAGACTTTTACGGAACCTTTTCTCCTGGTGCTTAAGTTTAAGGTCTATCCTTTTTAAATGATAGTTCATCAACCATGAATTCTTTCCAGCAGACTATTTCTCTAAGGCTCCAGTGTCGATTTTAGTCATTTGTGGTTCAATGATAGCAAACTCAGAAAAGCTCTCAGAGAGAGAGAGAGAGTGAGGGGGGAATTATGTAGCTATTTTTCAATTATCCATTCTTCCTTATAAAAGAGATTATCTGTTCAAAAATGAATAATTTAATTAGGACTCTAAGAACTACAAGAAAAAGAAGATCTGTATTTGTGAGACAGATGCTTGCATTAGGTGTAGTAGTTTGCATAAAACTTAATAGTATAGAAAGATATACTTCACAATTAGCCACTATTTCATTTCTCCTTATAGACTTCACATATTATATATAGAAACCTTTCTCTGTCTAATACATTCTCTTTGTGGGACTTTAATTTTGTTGAAAGAACTATTTTTTAAGTCAATCTGGATCAATTTTAAGTTTTTGACTTAAAAGTTGGCCCTTTGAGCTAATCAGGCTACTTCTGCTAATAAGAATAATAATATTATTTCAGATGTATTACTAATTTTAAAGTGTAAATGTTGTCATTTAATTTTTTTTAAAACTGTAATCCTCCACATTTTTCAGTGAATTCTCGCATGTGTCATGTGGAAGGACTCTTCAGGGATTGGATTCCTGCACAATGGAGCACAAGTTCCAGTGACAACTGTGTCACTCTGAGGGATGGTCATTTCATCCTCAACAAATCTCCTGGGATTTACTACTTGTATTCTCAGGTAAAATTGATTTAATAATTTTAATAATAACTGAAAGAAGCAAGTTCTGATATTATTAATAACTGAAAATTACTTGCCTATGGTTCTTAATTTCTCTGAGACAGACAGAATTTATTTTAAAGCCTTAATTTATAATAATTTGTTCTTGAAAATGTAATGATATGTTAAAAACAGATAAAAATGAATTTCCTCCTTAATATATCTACTACTACTATTATAATATCTCTACTTTACATTTAAGACTAAGTCTGGTGCAAAAAAAAAAAAATTGTTTGCTAGAGACATTATTTTGTTTATATGTCTGGTAAAAAGGTATCAAAATTATGGCTTGGTACTTTTAAGTGAGAGAACATTTTTTTTCCATTATGATTTTTCCATTCTACTGGATATGGTGCATTTTCATTTTGAATTTTAAGGTTCTATTCCAACTATATGATCAAATTGTTCATTGAGTTCTATAATTAATTTCTTAATGAGCCTGCATAAAGAAAAAATAGAAAGAGTCCATTAGTATTATATATATTATACACTAAATATGCAGTAGACATTTACATAAGTGTCACAAATAAGTAGACCGTTGCAGGGTTTATCATTCTTAAAATTAGTCTAACTTCATATTTTAAATGTTTATTTTGTGGCTGGAAATGTTTTAATACTCATTAAAATTTCAGCAATTTGATCAAATTTATTTCTATTTCAGATATTCTATGCAGACAACCATGACACAAATGGCTACAGGATTTATATAAATGGGCATCCGGCATTCCAATGCACAGTGACTGGCCTCCATGACCACCACTGGATCCCTAATAGAGTTCCCTACAAAAAGAATTCCTGCTACACAGGTGGACTAGTGCGCCTGAATGCAGGAGATAGAATCATGATCAAGGAAATCGACAATGTCGAGCGTTACTCAGTCTTTGAGCCATACAAAAGCTACTTTGGATTTTTTAAGGTCTTTGGTGATCAATCAAAAAAAAGAAGGCGATGAAGTATTAGATAAACTGTAAAGAGCACAAACAGTACTGTGTAATCCAATAGACTTATCAAAAACCTAAGGCCTTCCCTAAATTTCTAAAGTATTACCCATGATTTATTCAATCTTTCGGTCTTTTCCAAAACAATTAGGGTGAACAAGTTTTTTTGAAATTTTGTGACCAATAATAAAAGTTTATTTTTAAATTTAATAAAAATTTGTATATATATTTTGGAGAGGTTATATTGTAATTATGAGAGTTAATTAATCTTTTGGTATTAGCCTTCCAAGCATGTCTATTTTAATTTTAAAACTAATAACAACTCATAAAAAATCTTTGGACAATAATAAATTATTCAACAAATTCTGTAGGAAATTCGGGTTAGAAAGTTTTGAGTGCTGTAATTGGAACATAATGTAAAAAGAAAGAAAATTAGGTAAATTTTCTATATGTAAATGTAAGGTAAATTTTCTTATATTAGAGTAAACTTACATGTAAAATATTTATTTGTAATGCCTGATTCCATAACCTAATAGTAATGTAAAGCTATCTTGAATTCAATCATTATTTACAATTTAGATTTGTTGAAGAAGTAAAATCCTCTCAATAATTTTGTCTCTTGGTACCTCTGTTTTACAGCAGACGTTTGTTTTTCAATATATTTCAATTCATTTAGATTTTCTAAACTTTTTAGCTTAATATAATTTGGGTTAAATAAAAAATTAGTTCATTCATTCTGCGGGTCATTAAAATCTACAATAACTTTCTTAAGAAGACAGCAAAGCAGGAATCATTCTTTCATTAATTTACTGTACAACCCACAGGTTTTATGGACTGAGAATTCTATTTACCAGATAAAAATTTTGTGTGAAAAAAATAAATTAAAAATGTATCAAAAATATCCACTTTATTTATTTAGTTTGTTTTAAATAGCATACTTGATTGGAAGCTGGAAAATGATGGTAGCTCCATTCAAATCATCTGTTTCTATATTGGCACTGAATCTATTGGCTGATTATTCTTTAGTTAAGGCTTACTACACAGCATGTTTTACATATATTTTTAGGCTATACTACCTTTGAGCTTCTCAAACATATATTATTGTAACTGTTCAAATCCAAAACAGATTAATCAGACTGGCTTCATTGTCAGAAAATCTGTGCTGACATCTGAGACTATAGTATTGTGATAACAGTCTTGGAATTAGTTTGAAACCTATCCTGGGATTAGTTCCAAACCTATGTACAATAAATCTTTGATGTGCCAATAAACCACACACTAGTTTTCTTTTTTTTTTTGAAAGCTGTCTCAACAATCTCAGGATTTTGAGCTAATGTCTGACATTGAAAAATATTTTTATGCTATTTTTTCTGCTCCTTATCCTTAAACAATAACATAGCCTTCAAATAATATTATTCACAGTAAAAACAAGACTTTTACATGATTTAAAAAAAAACTTATTCAAAAAGGCAATCAGGAGCCAAAAGTGCACAGTAAATAATTTATAAAATAATTCAAAATATTTTTGGGATGTATTGTTGGTACAAACCTTATGCTTTCTAATTGATAATCCTTAGTTTACTGATCCACAATTTGTACACCAGTAAAAAAAAAAAAAACTATTTTCAATTATTTTATAAGTATGTCTATATAAACTCCTGTCTAATGCTACCTACTATGTAATGTATTTATTGACTTATGATCTAAGTATCTAAGGAATTGAGTACTTCTTCAATTACAAATTGATTGTTCTTACTCCAGCTAAAAGAGAAGCTATTCTGCTTGTAAAATATGTATTTATAAAAGCAGGTTTCAAAATGCAACAGAAAACTGTAGACAGGTTAGACATTATCTACAAAGTAAATATTTTATTCTAGTTATTGATAAAATAATACATTACAATTACATTTTAGTTATGCTGAAAAAATAAAATTATTTTTATAAGAATTTTTTAAGAATAAACAAATCTGTATTTGATCTTTCCACTTTAATACCCATGTTTTAAAATTTGTAAAGATAATTTTGGCCAAGATTAGGCAAGCAAAACATAGCCCTTTGTCTCGAGATTTTTCTATAGTGATAATTGCTCTAAAATATTATAAACTATTACACAATATGTGAACTATTGTATCAAAATATTATGTTTATTTAAATAGATATAATGATTTTATTATCAATCTAATAATGGCATTAAGATTGATAATCCAAGATCATTTTATCTACTTCACCCATTTTAAAAATTTATTCAGTGTTTAACTCTCTAAGACAGCACTCCTTTAATTTTATAATTTGTTAGTAAATAAAAAAAAGACTGTGTGTGCCTTTAGTAATGAATTTTTTTTTAGTGTCTGTAAAATACAAATTTATATGTACTTATTTTAAATTTATAAACCAATATCTAGGTATCTGAGTGTTGTTTTTGTATTTTAATTTTAAATCCAGTTACCATTTTTAGTTGCTTTTAGAAAAAAAATAATCGAAATTTATTATTAGTTTTTTTTATCTGCTATCAAATAAAATTAAACATCAAATTTACTCATTCAGAAGGGNATACCAAAACTAGATTTAGCTTGAAGATTTATTCTTGGAATATTGTTATTTCTCTCATATTTCTTAATATTTAAAAACTTGTAGATGAAATTGAAAATATTGTAGAAGCCTATATGCCAAAAAATTTCAAAACAATTTGGGATTGTTAAAGAGTTGATTATAGTTTTACATTATAAATTAAAATTATTTGATATTGTTGTAATTATACTTTTTAAGTAAACTGGAAAACATAAAAATTTGATTTATGTGTTGCCATAACTAATATTTGTATATAAAAATTTGAATAAAATTTTATATTTAAATTAACTAGCACCAATATGTGTCATTCGTCATTATTCTAGTTCATTCCATATTTACTTCATCACTAATGATATTAATGTGACATTAAGAACTTCAATAGTTGAAAGACAATTTTTTATCATAATTATATTGCAAGGAAAGCCTGTCTCTGAGGAGTTGCATAAATTAATCAGATTCTCTATTTTTTATTGAAGATGGACTTAAATAAGAGTGAATGACTAATTTGATCTTAAGAACCACAGTTGGTAATGAGCGTTAAAGGTAAGATCGGTAAGCTAGATTGACAGAGAAAGAAAAATTGAGAAATTACTTAGCCATTGAAGTTATTTCATAAATGTTCACGTAGGCTTCGTCGGTCGTCAGATGTATTTACCATTTCATCTTCCGGGTTGGACCGAGTCAAATTGTTGTTATTTGCCGAAGAATTCTCTTTTCAGCCCTGAAGAAGCCATCACATAATGTGCGAAAGCTCGGCAAATAACAATTTGACTCGGTCTAACCCGGAAGATGAAATGGTAAATTATTTCATAAATATTTTCCTTAATAAGTTTTTGGTAAAAATATCATAGAACATACATTTTGGAAAATTATATTAAACATATATATTTCTTAAACTTTTTGGTAACATTAAAAACAATGAAGTTATCATGATTATATATTTTGGTCTTCCTTTAAATCCACGCTCTCCTCATTTAATTTTAGCCTAAAATGAATCAATTGCATTTTTTTTTTTTTTTCAATTGAAAGCTTAAATAAATATTAAAATAGCTGATGAATGAAGTTTCTTTATTTTAAAAATAAGAGAGGCCTACTCAACCTTTAAATTTATGTTCTTAGCATGCATTTTTCATAAGAATTATATAGTATTTGAAGCTATAAAATCTACTTCTAAAGGCCAAGAAGAAAAACACTTGTTGAAGGTGTGTTAATTCATGAATCCTCACACACTAGAAGAGTGTACAGTACACTCTTCATTTGATTTTTTTCTATGCAAAAAAATGGAATAGTACCCCCGACATATTCGAGGATTATGTAGCCATACGAAGTCTCCTAGCTTGAAACCTCCCTTCTTGGCTTTGTCAGTGTTCCTTCATTCTGTCACTAGCCTCCAGGATGTTGATGTAATATTCTCATTTGGTAAAATATCATATTTAAGTATCTTCATGGTAGCATCAGTATCCAGAAGAAAGCATAGGAAACGTCCATTTTCAATTCTATCCAATTAGAAGCAACTTTAACAATCCTATTATCACATCACTGGTTGACTCTTTCCTTTTTTTTATCAACCCACTTTAATTTTCTAGTTGCTCTTCCTATGTCCAGCCTTGCATTCTCCTCTTAGGATGCTCTAGCTGATCGTAAATCCCACTGAGTAACTTCTTCTTATCTGTTTTCAGTGCTTTTTTCACTATTGCTTTGATGCTGGGGGCCTCTTCAGATTCCACCCCCACAACCCAAAATCCATCAATCAAGCTTTACATCCTCAAATTCCATAGCTAGGGTCAATGTATCAAAGAGTGTCTTTGACCTGGATAGCTTAGTTAAGCTATCCCGGCCAAAAGGCTTAACCTACTGTGTCTCAGACATGGGTACAGCTTGAAGTACTCCTAGTGTGTCTTATCCCAGAGCCAAGCACAACGAGGAAGCCTTTGTCCACAGCTAACAAACATCCTTGGACCATAGCCCCTGTGTCTTGAAATTCTCCCAGGGCATCTTCTGGTCACATTCACGTTGGAATCATGTTGTGCCCTGGAGTCGTCTAAACAGCAGCAAGCAGACAGGTGTTCTCCTCCCTGGAGAATTCTCGGTATGAGTCATCAAATGGCCTAGCCAACCCTCTAATGCCTCTACTCTTAACTAAGACAACAAACTAATTTACTCTTTAATTCATTTTGAATAGAGTTTACTTTTTTCAGAAAACCATTCTCTATAATAACTAACCTATCTTCTAAAGCAATAATTTTTTCTGATATTTTGTTTTCTAATAAGTCTAACATTTTATTATCTGTGGCAATAGAATTCTCCACACCTTATTTTCTAAAAACTTAACTTATTTTCTAGGGCAGTAGTGTTTTTAACAAACTTATTTTCTAATTCAGTAAACTTTTTAAGTTCATAATTTATTTTCTTAGGCACTAAAAATTTTGCCAATTTATAATCCAAAGTAGCAGATAATTTATTTTCTAAAGTAGTAAATAATTTAACTAACAGATGTTTTATCTTGGGGTTCGGTCAAGGTTGATCCAAAAATACAAATTTAACTGTGTATTTTTTAAATTATCTGCCAACATTTCAGCTTACATTGTAAGCTATCTTCAAGGAAATCATGAAAGCGAGAGGGGTCATCGTGTCACTAAGATCCCATTTTCATGACATCATTTTTCTGGATCTACCTTGACCAAACCCCAACAAAAAAACATCTAATAATAATAATATCTATGGTCAAAAAAACTCTCCATTTTATCTATCAGAGTACATAATTTAGAGAATTCTGTTTTTTTTTTTTAAATTGTTTTTGGGTCTTTGCCCTAATCTATTAGAACTTGAGGCATGCATTATTGAAGTACTGCTTTCAATTCAGAAATATTCAGATCATGATCCTCCAACTCCCTTTTTAAATGTGCTATTTTCAGATCCTGTAGCCGAAGAAACATTTTTATTTAACATAAACTGTAGCCCAGGAAAGTCACAGAATAACACATTCCTCTTCTGACAACATATTGTTATGGGCTATGGGTCAATAATAATTAAGAAACAAAAAATAAATACAAGTTAATTATTATAAAAATAATTACAACACAACCTACTGCAACTACTGCCCTTAATAACTAATACATAAATAAATATAAAATATGAATTACAGCTAATAATTTAATTACTGTGTACAAACAAATTAATTTACAAGGAGGCCTCAAGATAACTTATTAATCACTGACACTAATCACTTCACTGTTAACGACATGGCAAAGGACACAACCAGTAGATGCTCAGTATATACAATCTGCTACGGAAACTGACACAGACAGAAACTAGCTTATCACTGACTTGGGGGGCCCAAATTTAATACTCTCAGAGCTCTTTTACCCTTCATTTACTCATTATTCAATTTTTGTTAGAGGATACATTCGCCTTCTCTCTTTTTTTTAAAATAAGTTTTAACCTCCCTTTCAATCACAGGGTCAAGGAGGAAAACATACACATTCTTCTCTGTCAGGATACGCTCTGCTCAACCTTGCATGCTAATTCATGGTTCAATAATAACATTGATTATTTATTACAATCACACAAAATATCCCAACCTGCCTTCTGTTCCGGCAATTACAGTCCTACTTCCCAACTGATCTATTAGCCATTAAAACATCATACACAAACTTAAATAAACCACCAGGGTTTTATTAAAATAAATTTATTTTATATGAAAGCTGTACAATATATTTAAACCACATTCCATTGCATTCACACTCAAAAACTTAATAGAAGTTTTGCCTTAAAAAGAATGAGTTTATAATGAGTGAATTCCACAAATAGGAGTGATAGTTTAATAGCAATGAATTTATTTTCCCAAAATTACTAAAACCAAAATTAGGGGAGGATTTCCTGAACCTTATTATAATTATAACTCCTAGCCATTTATTATTTTGTGTAACTAAAATTAACTAGTAGCATTCAAATTTAAAACATAAAATGGGGATTGTTTGCAAGAACAACCTGAATTATTGGAAAGGATTATCTGCAGGATCAAGTACGATTCCTAATCAATTCATGCTATAGCAGTCAAAAAATATAGATGATCACAATAAAAATTGATTTACGTTGTAATTATATTTTTAATAATATAATAATAATATAATAATCTGAACTAGTTTGG